>JADLZN010003980.1:0-50000 GCA_018155175.1 Sinocyclocheilus anophthalmus | reverse complement strand
GTGTGTGTGTGTGTGTGTGTGTGTGGAGAGTGGAGTGAGGAGGGCGGTGTGTGTGCGGGTGTGGTGGTGTGTGTGAGAGGCGTGTGTGTGTGGGGTTTGTGTGAGATGTGCGTGTGTGTGTGAGAGTGCGGTGGGAGTTTGCGTGAGTGGCTGTGTGTGTGGTGTGTGTGTGTGTTGATCGAGCTGAGGGGAGCAGTGGTTGAGTGTGCGCTGTGTGGTGTGTGTGTGTGAGGACGTGCGTTGTGTGTGTGAGAGTGCAGTGTGGTGGTGTGTGAGAGTGCAGGTGTGTGTGTGTGTGTGTGTGTGTGTGTGTGTGTGTGTGTGTGAGAGTTGAATGTTTGTGTGTGTGTGTGTGTGTGGTGTGTGGTGTGTGAGTGTGAGAGAGAGAGTCTGTGATTGTGGTGTGTGTGCACTGTGAGAGAGGGTTGTGTGGTTTCATGGTTGATCAGATCACAGGTGATAACTAAAGAGGACTAACCCGAGGGTGAGTGGGGTCTGAGGGGAGGTGGTGGTGATGAAGATGAAGATGATGGTATCGGTCGCTCCGGCTCAGAGGTGTGAGGAGGTGGAGAAGCACAGCTTCAGTGTGTACGGGTTTGAACCGTCTGAAAAACAACAAGAACACATGATCAGCACGTTACGGTCAGCACAGAAACAAACGCTCGCTCAAACGACTACAGAATCTGCTAAATGTTCATGATTTGACCAAAATAAGAGATCAGACAAAAAATAACTGAGGGACTCGGATGCAACTAATACAAAAGCTTTAAACAGCGCCGGCGCTGCAGAAGAAATCTCGAGGCATCCAGAGCTTCTGAACAGGATGATGACATGATATTTAAAAAAAAACTGTTCAAAAGCTCTTAATGCATCGTGTTTCCTTTTTGTTACACAAATCATAATCTGGTCGATTTTTCCCTATAATTCTATAATACTGAATGAAGTAATGGTCAGTTCCACACTGGATAAAATACAGCTCAGACTGATTCAAAATACATTTCATAACAGACTGAAATATTCTGTATGACTGAAGACTGTTTTCTGGACGATCACAGTGAAGTCTCTGATATCTCTGACGGCGTGGCTGGACTGGAGCGTGGTCACTCACTGGGGATCCGGATCTGATAGTGGTTGAGGACCGTCAGAACCTCCACGGCGTGAGTCTTACTGTCGAACTCCAGCAGGCCAGAGATGGTCTTTGAGCTGGCTGTGGATGCAGACACAGAGACACATGATCAGCTCAAAGCAGCTGGACTGAACACACATCAGCTCAGAGTCAACGCTGGAAACTCAGACTCACGTTTGGCGTCAAACACCTTGTATTTGATGAATCCTGGGACGTCGTGTTCTGTGCATAACTGCGAAACAACAGAGGAGCGTGAGTGCGATTCAGGGACGCTAGCGAGACACCACACACACATTCACCTGACCGCTGTTATATTTGATTCATATTCAGCAGTTATAAATACTATAATCTGTCAGAAAACGTTCTGCATGTTAACAATGAAACAAATCCTGATTTTTCTTCCTTTTATAACATTAGTTTGACGTCCTCAAACAGAGGTTTTGTCAGATTGAACTCGCTTCTGGGAAATTGGTTTGCAACAAACATTTCAGAAAATGAGATCCATTCATTTAAAGAATTAATAAAGAAATTCAGAGACGATTTTAAAACTACAATTTTAGAATCAAAAATACTGACAGAACAATTTAAAGTAGCACCAATTACTGAAGCTAATGACAGGGTTATTATAATAATTACACTAAAACTACAGTAAAACCATAAAAACATTTGCATTACTTGAAATAATGCAATATTAACTGGAAAATATATATATATATATATATATAGTGTTCTGTGCAATGCCACTGTAAGCGCTTGGATAAAGCGTCTGCTAAATGCATAAATTATGAATTAATTAATTATTATATATAAAAACAAGCTTATTTTATTTCAGCTAGATGCGTAGGCAACATTTCTCATTTAGTTTAACCTATTAAACACAACAACAAGAAAATGTAAAAAGTAATTCAAGATATGAACAAAATCTATAACAGAATAATCAATGTCTTAGGCAACAAGAGTTCATTTTAAGTAACAGAAATGTTTTTAATTTAACTTAACTATAATAACCCTTGTTTTTAGCTTTTTCTGAAAGAAAGAATATAGAAAAACAACCTAATTCAAAATATTAACAAAAACTAAAACGGTAACACTTTACAGTAAGGTCTCATTTATTAACATTAATTAATGCATTAACTAACATGAACTAATAATGAGCATTACAGTATTTATTCATCATTGTTAAATATAGTGTTCAAGTTTACACGGCATTAAATAATGTTAACAGCTTTTAAGTTTTGAATCATGTATTAGTTAATGCTGAGATTAACATGAAGTGTTTTTCATTGTGAGGTGATGTTAGCTAGTGAATCGTTACTGTACGGTGTCAGCGCTGTTAAAGCATCTCGCTGAGAGTGAAAGCAGCGCACAGGATCAGATGCTTGTCAATCACTCAGACGCTGGCGTCTGATTGGCCGAGCCTCACCCGCTGCAGGTCGTCCTCGCTGATGCAGGGCGGCACGTTGTAGAAGTGCAGCACACAGGAGGGCGGCTGGATGATGTTCTTGGACGCCTGGCCGGCGCTGGTGAAGCGGTTGTTACGAGTCATAGCGAAGTCCTTATAGCTGCTGGAGCCGTCCTCCAGCTCAAACACCTGACTGGGGATCACAGCGTGCTGCTTCGACACGCTACACACACACACACACACACATGACAGACGGAGAACATGTTACTGTGTCACAAACACTGACTACAGGATGCCAGCCAATCACACTGATGAATTATTCTGATGGATGAAGCACAGAGTCCATCTCAATCCCATGAGCCTCTGCTGCGGATCATCTGAAGCTCAGACGCTCAGATAAAGCTCTCAACACTTCAGTACACACGCATCTGTGAGCATCATCTGAAGCAGGACTTCTGCAGGGGTTCACGAGCTGATGGATGCTAGTGATTCATTCAATCAAATGCAACAAATGAACTGCAATCACACTGAAATGGTGATGTAGTGTGGCTGAGGTTTAATCACGCATGCAGTCTGCTTCACAGCACTGTGTTCATTTACACGCGAGCAGCTCATGATCCGCTGTTTTCACAGTAAATGCGGTGAACTTCATCTCTGCATGTGCTGTGAGTTTAGCATGCATTTAGAAACGCATTGCGTGCCAGATTCACTTTTTTTACACAGTATTGTGGACACAATTCTATAGCATCGCACCAATGATTGATCAAAATAACAGCATGAGTTTGAAATGTTAAAAGCCTGAGTGTCTGAGCTTTTGAAAGTTTTACAATAGTAATGCATCTTCTTTTGTTATAATTAGACACAAAATTATTACAACAACGTCAAATGTTTAGTCTACTGCAGTACACATTGCAATATGTGACAAAATAATCAAAATATGTTTTGAGCAAGTTGTGCTTGACATAATTTTAAAATAAAAACTGAAACACTTAAAAAAAAGATTAAATAATTTGTTTACCTGCATGCCATGTGACCATTAACTGTGAGTGTGAACATTTGAACGTGCTGATATTAATTAAATGTTTTATGTATAATGGGTTAATGTGTGTGTGTGTGGTGTGTGTGGTGTATGTGTGTGTGTGTGTGTGGTGTAGGTGTGTGTGTGTGTGTGTGTGTGTGTGTGTGTGTGTGTGTGTGTGTGTGTGTGTGTGTGTCTGTGTGTGTGAGAGAGTGTGTGTGTGTGTGTGTGTGGTGTGTGTGTGTGTGTGTGGTGAGAGAGTGTGTGTGTGTGTGTGCATGTGTGTGTGTGTGAGAGAGGAGAGAGTGTGTGTGTGGGAGTGTGAGGTCGGTGGGTGTGAGATGAGGTGTGTTGTGTGTTGTGTGGTGTGTGAGATGAGGAGGGGTTTTTTTTTTTTTGTGTGTTTGTGTGTGTGTGTGTGGGAGTGAGTGAGTGTGGGTGTGTGTTGTGTGAGTGTGTGTGAGAGAGTGAGTGTGTGTGTGTGGGTGTGCGAGAGTGTGTGTGTGTGTGAGAGAGGGGGTGTGTGTGTGTGTGTGTGTTTTTGTGTTTGTGTGTGTTTGTGTGTGTGAGTGTGTGTGTGTGTGAGTGTGTGTGTATATATATGTGTGTGTGTATGTGTGTGTGAGTGCGTGTGTGAGTGTGTGTGTGGAGTGTGTGTTGTGTGTGTGTGTGTGGGTGTGTGTGAGTGAGAGAGAGAGAGAATGTGTGTGTGTGTGTGTTTGTGTGTCTGTGTGTCTGTGTGTGTGAGTGTGTGTGAGTGTGTGTGTGTGAGTGGTGTGTGTGTGTGTGTGTGTGTTGTGTTTTTTGTTTTGTTTTGTGTTGTGTTGTGTTGTGTTGTGTGTGTGTTGTGTGTGTGAGTGTTGTGTGTGTGTGTGTGAGTGTGTGGTGTGAGTGTGTGTGTGTGTGTGTGTGTTTTTGTGTTTGTGTTTGTGTTTGTGTGTGTCTGTGTGTGTGAGTGTGTGTGAGTGGTGTGTGGTGTGTGTGTGTGTGTTAGTGTGTGTCTTTGTGTGTGTGTGTGTGCTATGTGTGTGTGTGTGTGTGTGAGATATGTGTGTGTGTGTGTGTGTGTGTGTGTGTGTTTTGTTTTTGTGTGTTTGTTTGTGTGTGTGTGTGGTGGTGTGTGTGTGTGGTGGTGTGTGTGTTTGTGTGGGTGATTGTGTGTGAGTGTGTGTGTGGAGAGTGAGTGTGTGTATGTTGTGTGTGAGTCGGGTGTGAGTGTGTGTGTGTGTAGGTGTGTGTGTGTGTGTGAGTGTGTGTGTGAGTGTGTGTGTGTGTTGGTTATCAGCGGTGTGAGTGTGTGTGTGAGTGTGTGAGTGTGTGAGAGTGTGTGTGTGTCTGTGTGTGTGAGTGGGTGTGTGTGTGTGTGTGTGTTTTTTTTTGTGTGTGTGTGTGTGTGAGTGTGGTGAGTGTGTGTGTGTGTGTGAGTGTGGTGTGTGTGGGTGTGTGTGTGTGTGTCTGTTGTGTGTGAGTGGTTGTGGTGTGTCTGTGTGTGTGTGTGTGTTTAAGTGTGTGTGAGTGTGAGTGTGTGTTTGAGTGAGTGTGTGAGTGTGTGTGTGAGTGTGTGTGTGTGAGTGTGTGTGTGTGTGTGTTTGTGGGTGTGTGTGTGTGTGTGTGTGTGTGTGTGTGTGTGAGGGTGTGCTCACCAGAACATTGAGGCGTTTGCTGAACACCCTGATGCTGTTGAGGTGTGGATGGCTCTGTCGAACCGCGTTACATCACTAATCATCTATCTAGAGCCGTGCCCGCAGGAGCTCTTCATGGAACCACCTGCCCACCCACACACACACACATTTATTTATTCTTGGAGACTTTCCACAGACTTTAACCCAGATAGTTGTAAGCAGGGTGGGGAAAGTTACTTTTAAGAGTAATGCATTTTGTGTTTACATGGCATACATTTGTTTTTGTAAATAATAAAAAAACTCGGCTATTTGTTGCAAATTTAAAAGTAATGTTACTTTACTAGTTACTTGGGGAAAGTAATCTGATTACATAACTCATGTACTTTACCCCCAACACTGCTTATAAATACTCTAATCTAACCCTAATCCACACAATAACCCTAATAGAAAACTTTTAGCATTTTTACACTTTAAAAAATTACTTATTTTATTTTTATACTGTTTTTACAAATAAAGGTTTTGTCAGATTAATCTCACTTCTAGGTACAAATTTGTCCCCAAAAGATGTTTAAGTGCAAACACACAAAATTTTTATATTAGTTCATTACTTGAAATAAAATAAACTTTAACATAAAAAGATAACTTAATTCAGCAATTGGCCAAATCAACATTTTTAATAAAAAATTATTAAAACTATGCAGTCATAAAAAAATAAAGATTAATAGAAATGACAAAAACACAAAAAAAATTACTTAAAATTAAATGGAAAATATAAAAAATAAAAACTGACAAAAAAAACAAAAAGCTTTCAAATTAAAATGAAAACAGATAATATGAAAAACAATGATAGTACCTCAATTACACTGGAGTAACACTAGCACACACAGTACAGCACTACTCACACTGCAGCACATCAGTGCAGTATGTTCACTGTGCAGTGAATGTCAGTCATCTGCTCTGAACTCGCTTTACCTTCTCGATGTTTCCATAGAGACAGAAGAGGTTGAAGATGCGAGTGCAGTTCATCTTGGCGGGATGCAGGCCGCTCACCATGGCAACGGAGCTGGAGGTGTGGCTCATGTATGAGGATGTCTGGGGCAGCGGATACGCAACCACCTCCGGGACATCATGAGAGCCGCGCTTGAAGCGGTTATTACCGGGCAGCGGCAGCAGGGGGCAGTGAGAGCCTGCACACACACACACACAGACTGTTATCTAACACTTCAGGCCTTAATAAACCTATCAAACGTTGAATTATAATATACTGCTTTGGCTGTTTGTTTAAATCAGTGTCATGTTGAGAGACTGACCGTATACGTTATCGCTGTATGAGGACGGATGTTCTCCCAGGATGGCCTGCCGCTGTCGGCCTTTACCGCGCTCTACAGGAAAACACATGCAACACACACACACACACCGACGGTCAATACACCCACATTTACACATTCACTAAGAGAACACAACAGACACACATGATCCTGAAGACAATGAAGATCTGTTTAATATCATTAACATCCCTCACTTCACACGAAGGAATGTGTGTGTGTCTGCATCAATCATAATACAGTCATTTGTTTATATATATATATTATATATATATATTATATATATACCATACTAAGAAAAATGGTGTATAAATATTTTTACCTCGAAATTGCTAGTTAAAGTTACACAATTAATTTACTAAGAAATAGCGGGAAAAATGAAACCGTTTTAAAAACATTTGGCATTTTTAAATTTTTATAAACTTTAAAAAATTTTGAAAACTTAACAATTTTGAAAAATATTTTTACAGTGAACCAGATTATTAAATACTAACCAAAAACATACTGAAATTTAGATAATTATGTATAATTTTAATATTTTTTCTGCATAAGAAAGTCTTGTAATGAGAATTTGAGGTTAAATGTGCTTCATTGTCATGAAAATAATGTCAAAACGCAAAACATCTTGAAGAAAATTAAGTCTTTTTTAAGACCATTACTGTATGTAAAATTTAATTCTGCATTTCTGTAGCTCGAACAGCAGAGCATTGCACTCACAACACCAAGAGCCGGGGTTTGATTCCCAATAAATGCATGAAGTGATTCAATGCAGTGTAAATCAGTTTGGATAAAAGCATCTGCCAAATGCAGAAAAGTAAATGCAATTTCTTTTTCTGATTTTGGGTGAATATGAATCTGACATGTTCTATCTGAAAATAAAAGCAGTTGACTAAAAACCATTTGCAATATTACATTCACTTTCACGTGTCACTGAACCAAACAAAACAGACAAGCTGCTGGACGCCTCGTAAAAATGAAAGATGGAAATAAAAGCCATTAAAAATCACAGAAACTCTCCTGTACATACTGAGAGACAGACACAGACAGAGACAGATGGGCAGAAATAAAAGGCTTTGTAAATTAGGTTGTATTCAAACATAATCCTCTTTAGATGAAAAACAGACAATCAAACATTCAGAAGAAAAAACACTCCCAAGTGCTTTTTATAGCCAAAGAAGCTTAAACAGAGACGAAGTTAGAGAATCCCTGGGAACACGTTAAACACACGTCAAAGATCACACACACATGCGTGAATAAGAGCATGTTTGTGTGTGTGGACTGAATCAGGCAGACGTGAGGAGTGGAGGAGGAACAGGCGTGTGTCTCTGTCGGCCTGCGAGAGGAACTCATGCACAGTTGTGCTAATTGCTACAAAATGAGCAGTTAGCGGCAGGAAGTGTTTGGCATGGCTGGGCTCCGTCTTCAGAGAGGCAGCTCAATGTGACCTTCAGCCATCAGCTGAGCCTCTTCACATACTGACAGCAGAAATATCACACACGGATGAGGACATAAACACGGAGGAGCTGCACATTCAGCCAAACAGATGGAGATCAGACTACAAAATACAGCCTGAAACTCTTAAAACACTCACTCAATTTCTATTTGGTTTGCCATTTTTGTAAATAAAAATATGGGGCATTTTAGCAATAAAAATTACATCAACATTTATAAATAGAAAAAATATTTTTATCTATTTTTTTAAATTAAAAAGTAAATATAATTGCAAGTGAACAGACTGCAAAATTACCGTAAATTAGTATTTTTTAAAATTGTGTACAAATTTGAAAAGTTCTGAAAAAAGGGTCCAAATAATGTCATGTTACAATTTTTGGAAATTAATGTGAAAACAGGGTTGCATGCAAAATATAGGACACCGATAAATATAAAATTTCTGGTAATTAGAATTTCAAAATTAGTTTTTTAGCTAATTTATTTATAGTAGTTTTTTTCCACATTAATATTAAATATATTATGTCAACACTGTATAATTTTAGTAATTAAAAATAATTTTCATGTTAGACAGTAAACACATCTGTTGTTTCTCTCGAGCGTCTTTAATTCTTTAAGGCAAGACACTACAGATGAATATGGTTAAAATGTAAACTAACAGATATCATCATACTTCAGTTGATTAATCACAGCACATCGAGACAATTGTATTGTATTACAACTTTTCTAAAATGTTGTTTGAATATACAAACAAGGCATTGTTTAATTATATATGCACTCATTTGCATAGATGTACTACAATAGATGTAGTACAACTATAAACACTTGAATGTGTATTTTGGGTGTTTTTTTTCCACTTCCCAATACATATATTTAAATAACAGTATCTTTAAATAAGATAATTCATATCTTTTAAACAGTTTTTCTCCACTAGCAGCTCTGGAATTCAGCAAAACATTTCCTCTCTATATTCTGAAGGTTTTTACTGAGGGGATTTTGGATTTCTCTTTTTATCACCCCATAAATCAGAAAATACTGTTAACAGACAGAAAAACTTTTAGGAGTAAAAGTTGTTAAATCAAGTGTAAGGATATACACCAATACCATCAGTAAAAAACCCTGTCAGCATATAGAGAGGAATAAAACTGTAAATTTTGGTGTTTGTAAGTGCTGCTGAAGTGGAGAAAAAACTCTTTAAAGAAACGTAACGCAATTGAAATCTACAAACGCAAATAGATAAAGTGCAACAAAATAAACTCTGAATGTTATGGAAGAAAAATAGACTAAAATCTCAAATTTACCAGAACATTAAAAAAATTGGTTGTGTCTGTAGTGTCGCACCCTTATTACGCTTTATCTATTTGCATCTGTAGTTTTCAATCCAAATCCATATCTTTAAAGAGTTTTTTCTCCACTTCTGCAGCTCTAACAAACACCAAACTTTACAGTTTTATTACCATCTATATTCAGAAGGTTTTTACTGAGGGGTTTTTGGATTTCTCTTTTTATCATTCCATAAATCAGAAAATACTATCAACAGACAAAAAAAATAACATTTTCACCATGTTTTAGGAATAAAATGTTGTATAAATCAGTGGGATTGCTATATGAACAAACCCCTCAGTAAAAACCTTCAGAATATAGAGAGGAATAAAACTGTAAAGCTTGGTGTATGTAAGTGCTGCTGAAGTGGAGAAAAAACTTTTAAAGATATGGATTGTAATTGAAATGTACAGACGCAAATAGATAAAGTGCAACAAAATAAATGCTTAAATGTGTATTTTGGATGTTTTCCTTCCACTAGTCTAAAAGAAGACATCTTATTCGACTAAATTTGATCAATGCATGAAAAAAACAATGTCCTATAGCATCTCAGCTTTAAAAAAGTCATGTTAATATTCATAATTCGGTCTAAACCTACAGCTGAGAGCGATAAGGTTCCGCGTGTCTGAAGGAGATCTGAGCTTCTGTCATCACATTTCTAATTCTACTAGTGCTGACGGAAAGTACAGAACGCTGAGAGCCAGAAAGAGAGAATGAAGAGAGGAAGAGACGTTTAACACAGAGGTACTGAAGAGTGTTCATTAATATTCTGTGATGAATGTCTTCACATTAGCGTGTGAGTTCAGCTCGCGCTCTTATCCTCAGTCAATAATGAAGCAGCACTGAGAAACACTGAGCAGCCCTTCAGTCTGGAGCCGATCGATGGCTGAACGCTGCTGTTCACCGCTGATAACACTGTTTACACCGCGTTTGAGCCGCTGTCCGGCTAACACACGCGTGACTAAAGCGCTGCCCTCCAGATGCCTGAGCACCACACTGCATTGTGGGCTGTCTGTTCCTGGACGACACTAGAAGAACCTCCCACAAGACCCTAGCAACCTGTGAAACCCGCACACTCACATGATGTGGGAGTTTGAGCTGAAACATGTGATGCTCAGGGTGAATCCCTGCAGGTAAATCACACTAAAGCTTCATACACCCACATCTGACACAGCAAAACAACCTGACGAGATATTACAAAGATCAGAGATTCTTCAGCATAAAACACACATACATCAGATGCAAAACCTGCAATCAAAATCACATGAACTAACCAGAAGAGCTGGGATTGTGAAAAACACACAATCACACCAGATCTGCCATTTCTCATAGACAGTACAGATATTCAATGAGATCTCAACAACTTCTCAGACCATCTGAAGTCTGCAATCACATCAAAGATCTCCATATAAACTCCAACATTTCTTATCAAATGATCTGCGTTGCTGTTCACACTAATTATAGAGACCTAAATCAATCAGGGGCCTCGGCACACTTACAAGATGACTGAACATGATCTAAAACAAGACAAAATAAGCTTTAAAATAAACTAAAATAGATTAAATAGATTCAAAATTTAAGACAAAAAATACACTTTTCTTTTTCAATATCTTAATAACTATATATATAAAATACATAATAATAATAATAAATTTTATATCTTAAGAACAATACAGTATATATATATATAATACATTTTTTTAACTAAAAAAAATATAGGGGAGAAAATTAAATTGTTATTGAACTCTAAAGAACATTAAGTTCTTTTATCTGAAGTGGATTCAAATGTGATGGACATAATTTTGATAGATTTATTATATTGTATATGTAGTTTTGAGGGGTATATAAAATATTAATACAAAGATTGAAAAAGGATAGAAAATTAAGCTAATCTTTAAAAATGCACCATGACATTTCATAACAAAATATACCATTTAACTAGTTAGGAAATTTCTTAAATATATGTTTCTTGCAGTAGAATTGTCATTTGTGAGTTAATCACAAACAATGGAGGGTCACATTCGAAGCTGAAGAATCATTTTAGTTACAAACAAATAATTCCAAATTAATCATTTTATTTAAATATAATTATTTTATTTTTATTATTTTATAATAACTGACAGTTTCTAGTTTTTGTAAAATAAAACAGTCTGAAAAAAGCAAAAGTGTTTCGATATGAACTACTAAACTCTGAATTGCATGTCAACAGTGATTCATGGGTCGGTTTTATTCCTTCTCTTGAGTCTCCTAAAGAGCAACCAGTGAGAAACACACACACACTCTCTCACACACACACACACACACACACACACACACTCTCTTACCTCGGCGCAGCAGGAAGGGTTTGGTGTAGTCCCAGCTGTCATTGTCGTTTCTGATGACATTGAGGCGTGAGGGCTAGAATGAGAGAGCACAACGGCACTGCATGTGTGTTAGATCCAGCGCTGTGTGTGTGTGAGTGTGTGTGTGTGTGGAAACGCTGCACATTTACCCGAGCGTATTCGATTTTCAGCGTGCAGCAGCCAGCATAGATGTCAGCCCCATTGAGGGCTGCTTTGGCCTTCTGAGCATTCTGGATGGATTCAAACGTGTCGGCCGTCAAGGAAAAAACTCGGCAACACACACTTACAACACAACACAACAATGAATGTCGTGTTTGTCAGCACACACATAAGCATCAGACACCTGGGGGCTGATGGGAGTTCAGATATGAGTGTAAACAGCATGTAAACGGACTGCTGAAGCTCCCGGTGGAACACACTTGTCCCGTTAGTGCCTTGTTCCCGTGTGTTGCCGGGATACATGCATATTTAATGAGCGTGTGTAATGTGTGTCTGGGGAGTGAACCAACATCCAAAAGCACAAGCTTAATTCAAACAAACCCAATGTCTTGAAAGACCATGAAGGTCATGTGGAGGTTTAGGGATGTAAATATCATCAGCTCATCATCAGACTCCACACGTGAAGCATTACCTTTTAAAAAACTGATTCAAAAATGCATTTTCAGATCTTTACATTATGTTTCTAGAGGGTAGTTTATGAAGGTATGAATCAAAAAAGTTTAACTATTTGCAAAAATAATTTCTGATCCTCATTTTCACTGTCACAAACACTTAATTTGAGTTTGAGTCAGATAAAATAAACCAATGCAACTGCATGTCATAATTACTGTGTTATATGTAAAATTAGTGCTAACTCATCTTTATTTTAAAAAATATGAACTCTATCTATCTGTCTATCTATATCTTAGTGTTGTCAATCGATTAAAAAAATTAACTAATTAATCACACATTTTTCTGAAATTATCGCACCTAACATTAAAGTTTTTAAATATACTTTTATATTGCAATAATTTCACATTCATTATTATCAATTTAATATTTCTTTAATGGCATCTTTAATGTCTCTAGGAAATAGTTTTTTTTCCTAATATTTAACCATTGACTTGCCATTCAACATTACAGTATAACTGAGAGCTATAAATTTGAACATTTATTAGACTAAAGTACTTAAAATAACTTCTAATTTAAGTGAACTTAAAACAATCTTCACATAAACCCATTATAATAAATGTCATATTTACCTGTGCCCTTCAGCAAGTAGGAAAATATACAGAAATTGAATAAAGTTATCAAGAACTAAATTATAATTTAAATAAAGATGAATCCTTAAACCTACAGAAGTGACTGATTTGCTCTTTTTTCTTTTGTTCTTTGGTGAACAGTCATCAAAGCAGCTGGTTATGAGGTTATTTTGTCTGCTTTAAGAGCTGCTGCTGCTGAACATGATGCCGATCTGACACGCATCGTAGTTTCTCTTTACCTTTTCTGACTCACTTCAGCTCTTAAAGTCTCTAGAGTGAGCTGAGGATGAGGGAGACAGGCTGCGTGCGCTCAGGACGGGTTTCAAAACCATTTCAGAGACATGTTCTTAAATCTGACTCATATAACAAATACTCACATGCACAGTTTTAAGGCAGTTTTAATTGCCTGTTTGGTAACTTCACGACTTAACTGACGCATTTGTGCGTGCAATTGCAATTTCTTGCCTCTCTCCTGATCTCTGTGCTCACATACTGTATTTTAATGCAACCAAATTCTGTTTCCATTCATTTATTTTTCTGTTCCTGTTGTCAGAAACAGAAAATCTCTTTATTTTACAAATGCATTTTTTTGTTATCAGATTCAAGTTATTTTTTCATATTTATTAATTTTAAATTGATTTATATATAATGTATTAAATATTATATTCTATATAGACATATAACATTTCTAAACGTCACTACTGATAAATATAATTTTACATTTAATTTTTGCATTGCATAGTGTTTCTTTAAATTACTGTAATAGGCACTTTAAATTAGCTGTTAGTTTGATTAGATAGTCGATTTTATATAAATAATATATATAGCAAAATGTGCAAAGGAATATTATACAGGCAAATATTGACTATTTTGGAGAGCATTTACGGAGTACGGATTTGCAGTGTTTCATGGGAGTGGGCGGAGCTAAAGATTTGCTTGTTTCAGTTCTCTGATTGGTGGAGATTTCTCTGCAGAATCATGGGTAATGTAGTTCTTCACTAGTAATGATGCTGTTAAACATGATCATTTAAAAAATAAGTTGAAATAATGCTGCCTGACAGTTTATTAAACCATCAATTAACAGCCGTGGAAATCATAACTGGTCTTTAACTGTTTATGGTTAAGTTATTGTTCAAAATCCCTCTCTCTATGGAGGAGGGGGAAAAAAAACGACAAAATTGTGGCTTACAGATCCAGACCGTAGGCGCTCGTTTCAGAGGGTTATATTACCATTGTTTTACTCACTGTTACTTTTTTTAATGGCGGATGTGTGTCTACCTTGAGTGCAGGTGAGGACACGTTCGAACTGCATTCGGTGCAGCTCGAGCTGAAGGCCGTGGAGAAGCAGATCCGTGACATGGTGGCGAAGCAGACCCAGCTGAGAGACCGGAGAGCCGCGCTGGAAACATCCCAGGCTGACGCTCACAAGTCCGAGGTCAGTATACAGCGCGCTGCTAAACTCTCCCACCACCTCTACTCATGTGTTGTTTCTCCCGCACAGGCCCGGTTCACCCAGGACGCGATCTTCCCAGATGTCCTCCACTCCGGCGCCGGGACACCACGGACACTGGGTGCAGCCGCAGCGGAAGACGCGAGCCTGGTCCCGGGCGACGACCTCTCCCCCTCCCCCGCCTCCGGTCTTCGAGATCTCCACCGGGAACCGCTTCGCTCCCCTCCGCGAGACAGAACACGACGCTGTGATCATCGGAGACTCCATCGTCCATGCTACGTTAGTTGAAGGTAGTTGAAGGTAAGGTGCACACTCACTGTTTTCCTGGTGCTCGTGTTCTCGATGGTTCTGCGCAGATACCCGCGATCCTGAAGGGGACGAGAGCACCGGAGCGGTCGTGCTAACGACACCAAGCTGCGGCAGACAGAAACACTGAAGAGGGACTTCAGGAGCATGATCGAGACGGTGCGCAGCACATCGCCCGCGAAGAGGATCATCGTGTCAGGACCGCTTCCCACATATCAATGAGGACATGAAAGGTTCAGTAGACTTTTTGCTTTTAATGAATGTTATTGTCATGGTGTTAAAGAACGAATAACTGGAATCTGTTCTGGGAGCGTCCTAGGCTGTTTCTCGCTGATGGTCTGCATCCCAGCAGAGGCGGGGCGGAGCTCATGTCGGACAACATCTCCAAGACGCTGCGCTCCATGTGACTAGTAAGTCAAATCGCAAATAACTGCCCTGATGACTTGTGTTCTAACCGCTTAAATGATAGAAGTACTTGCGCAGTACAATCTATAAAGACTGTGTCTGTCCCCCGAATAGTGAGGTCAAAATATAAAATTAACGCAGGATCTAGAAAAAATATGATCGTGATTAAACCAGAAAAATTTAAAATAAAAGAACAAAAACCATTTTTAAAGTTTGGGCTACTAAACATTAGATCACTCTCACCCAAAGCAGTTATGTAAATGAAATGATCACAGATAATAGTTTTGATGTACTCTGCTTGGCTAAAACATGGCTAAAACCTAATGATTATATTGGACTAAATGAGTCTACTCCACCAAGCTAATGTTATAAGCATGAGCCCCGTCAGACTAGTCGTGGCGGAGGTGTTGCAACAATATATAGTGATATTCTCAAGGTTACTCAGAAGACAGGATACAGGTTTAACTAATTCGAAATACTAATACTAATGTTACACTGTCAGATATGCAAAAGAATTCTATCGTATTTTTTTTTCTTCTTTGGGCTCTGGCTACTTTGTATAGACCACCAGGGCCGTATACAGATTTCCTAAAGGAATTTGCAGATTTCCTCTCAGACCTAATGGTTACTGTTGATAAAGCGCTAATTATCAGAGATTTTAATATTCACGTTGATAATAAAAATTATGCATTAGGACTTGCATTTACTGACATAATAAACTCTTTTGGATTCAAGCAAAACGTCACCGGGCCCACTAATCGTTTTAATCATACGCTAGATTCAATTATATCGCATGGAATTGATCTTACTGATATAGATATCGTACCTCAAAGCGATGATGTTACTGAACATTTCCTTGTATCGTGCATTCTGCGTATTACTAATATTAACTACATGGCTCCGCGTTATCATCCAGGAAGAACTATTGTTCCAACCACTAAAGACAGATTCACAAATAACCTGCCAGATTTATATCAACTGCTCTGTGTACCAATAAGTAAACATTAACTAGACGAAATAACTAGCAACATAGGCACTATCTTCTCTAATACATTAGAAACCGTTGCCCCCATCAAATTGAAAAAGATTAGACAAAAACATACTGCGCCATGGTACAACAGTAATACCCATTCTCTCAAGAAAAAAACTCGTAGTCTTGAGCGCAAATGGAAAAAACTAACTTGGAAGTTTTTAGAATTGCGTGGAAAAACAGTATGTCCCGCTATAGACAGGCTCTAAAAGCTGCCAAGACAGAGCATATCCACAAACGTATAGAAAATAACCAAAACAATCCAAAAAAAAAGTTTTTTATTTAGCACAGTGGCTAGATTAAAAAATAACCAGACGCCACCCGATCTAAAAATTCCCTCACAGTTTAATAGTAATGAATTTATAAATTTCTTCACTAATAAAATAGATAACATCAGAAATACAATAACAAATGTAGATTCTATAGCATATAATACTTTAGCTTCATTCATCACACCAAAAGATAAACTACAGTGCTTTACAACTATAGGACAGGAAGAGCTAAATAAACTTATCACTGCATCTAAACCAACAACATGCCTGTTAGATCCTGTACCCACTAAATTACTGAAAGAGTTGTGACCTGTAGCTAGAAGAACAACCGCTTCTCAATATTATTAACTCGTCGTTTTCTTTAGGTCACGTCCCAAAAACAAACATCACAGCTGGGGGGGGCGGGGTGGGGGGGGGGGGGTGGGTAAGTAGCCTCTTATTAAGAAACCACAAATAGATCCTAGTGAACTGGCTAATTACAGAACCATCTCAAATCTTCCTTTTATGTCTAAAATTTTAGAAAAAAGTTGTGTCTGCTCAATTGTGCTCCTTCCGGCAAAAAAATGATCTCTATGAAGAATATCAGTCAGGCTTCAGGCCCCACCATACCACAGAAACAGCACTTGTTAAAATTACAAATGACTTACTACTTGCGTCAGACCAAGCCTGTATCTCATTGCTAGTTTTACTTGAACTTAGTGCTGCATTCGACACTATAGACCATGACATACTCATAGATCGATTACAAAAATATACAGGTATTCAAGGTCAGGCTTTAAGACGGTTTAGATCCTACCTGTCCGATCGCAACCACATTGTTCATTTAAATGGGGAGACATCTCAATTATCACCAATAAAATATGGAGTGCCACAAGGATCTGTCCTCGGTCCTCTGCTATTTTCAATATACATGTTGCCACTGGGTAATATTATTAGGAAATACGGGATTAGTTTCCACTGTTATGCCGATGATACGCAACTATATATCTCAACAAGACCAGATGAAACTTCTAAATGATCTAAGCTAACCAGAGTGTGTTAAAAATGTAAAAGATGGGATGACCAATAATTTTCTACTATTAAATTCGGATAAGACAGAGATTACTTATTGGACCAAAAGACAGTACGCAGAATCTTTTGGATTACAATTTGCAACTAGACGGGTGTACTGTTACTTCTTCTACAGTCAAAAATCTGGGTGTTATGTTAGATAGCAACTTGTTTTTTGAAAATCATATTTCCCATGTTACATAAACGGCATTCTTCCATCTTAGAAACGTTGCCAAGTTACGGAACATGCTACTTGTTTTTGATGCAGAAAAGCTAGTTCATGCATTAATGACCTCTAGACCGGACTATTCTAATGCACTGCTAGCTGGTTGTCCTGAATCTTCAATAAACAAGCTACAGATAGTCCAAAATGCAGCGGCTAGAGTCCTTACCAGGTCAAGAAAATATGATCATATTACCCCAATTCTCCACACTGGCTATCTATTAAGTTCTGTATCAGTTACAAAACATTATTACTTACCTACAAGGCCCTTAATGGGTTAGCTCCTGCGTACATAACTAGTTTCTGATCTACACAATGGCGCAGACGCTGATGGCTGCCTCCGTGGCGTGCTTCGCAGTTTTTTTTATGTTTTTGTTAGTTTGTCCTGTCTGTAGTTATATCCCTGCAATCAGTTTCAACAGAGACAAACTGCTGGACATTCGGAAGTACACACCAACCAATATTTAACCGGTTTTTGATTATTCTGATGTTTTGCTGGACATTGTTGTCGGGGGAGCTGTGGCGCTGATCAAACGCTTCAGAACGCGCAGACGGGGAAAGCGAGCCGGCGCGCTCGTGAAGCTCAGGCAGCGCGGATTCAGGACGCCGTTGCCTAGCATCCATCTGGCAAACCTCAGCTCTCTACCCAACAAAACAGACAAACTCATTCTGCTCTCCCGGACAAATAAAGATTTTTCAAACTCTGCTGCTCTGTGTTGCACGGAAACCTGGCTGAAAGACGCCATTCCGGACAGCGCGTTGTGTCTCCCGGGCTTTCAGCTGTTCAGAACAGATCGCGACGCAGAATCAACAGGGAAATAGCGCGGCGGCGCGACATGCTTTTACATCTATGAAAGGTGGTGTACAGATGTAACAGCATTAAAGAAGATGTGTTGTCCCTATCTAGAAGCACTCTTCATTAACTGTAAACCGTTCTATTCGCCGCGGGAGTTTTGCTCGTTCATTCTTGTCAGTGTCTACATCCCTCCGCAAGCGCACGTGAGCTCCGCTATACAACAACTCGCTGATCAGATCACAGACACAGACCAACAACACCCGGACTCTGTTTTAATAATTATCAGGGACTTTAATAAAGCAAATCTCTCCAGTGAACTGCCAAAATACAAGCAGCACATCACATGTCCCACCAGAGACAGTAATATATTGGATCACTGTTACACCACAATAAAGAATGCATATCACTCTGTCCCACGAGCAGCTTTGGGGCTCTCTGATCACTGCTTGGTTCATCTTATACCGACCTACAGGCAGAAACTGAAATCAGCTAAACCTGAATTAAGGACTGTAAAAAGATGGACTAAAGAAGCAGAGCAGGATTTACAAGCTTGACCTCACTGATTGGAGCGTTTTTTAATCTGCTGCCACCGATCTGGACGAGCACACAGAGACTGTAACATCTTATATCAGTTTATGTGAAGACATGTGCATCGCACACAACCAGGACTCCCCTTTCATGTCATCATCGACGCCATTTTTGACAAACCATGGTTCACTGCAAAACTCAGCTCCGTCAGGTCAAAGAAGATGCTCACAGGAAGGGGGTTAATGTCTTGTATAAACAGGCTAAATAAACACTGGAAAAGGAGATCAGAGTGGCAAAAAGGAATTATTCAGAAAAAACAAGGATTAAATTCTCTTCCACTGACTCAGCATCAGTGTGGAAAAGTCTAAAAGAAACCACCAACTACAAGACACCATCCCCCAGCCCTGTGGAGAATCAACAACTGGCCAGAGATTTGAATGAGTTTTATTGCAGGTTTGAAAAAAAACACCCCACACCCACTCTGAACACCTCTCCACACAACCATCAACACCTCCAGCAACCCCCCTCTCCACCACACCTGCAATTCAGACAGCGAAGATGATGTGCGTCAGGTCTTCAGGAAACAGAAGAGAAAGAAAGCACCAGGACCAGATGGTGTTACACCAGCCTGTCTAAAAACCAATGCTGACCAATTGGCCCACATCTTTTCACAGATATTCAACAGATCACTGGAGCTTTGCGAAGTCCCTTCATGCTTCAAACAATCCACCATCATCCCCATCCCAAAGAAACCAAAAATTACAGGACTAAATGACTACAGACCTGTAGCTCTAACGTCTGTGGTCATGAAGTCTTTTGAAAGACTGGTGCTGGCCCACCTGAAGAACATCACTGGACCCTTGATGGATCCTCTTCAGTTTGCCTACAGAGCAAACAGGTCTGTGGACGATGCAGTAAACATGGGACTGCATTATGTTCTGCAACATCTAGACAGACCAGGGACTTATGTGAGGATCCTGTTCGTGGACTTCAGCTCGGCCTTTAACACCATCATCCCCAAACCTCCTCCTGCCCAAACTAAATCAGCTCTCCGTGCCCACCTCCGTCTATCAGTGGATCAACAGCTTCCTGACAAACAGACAGCAGCTAGTGAGGCTGGGAAAGTACACATCCAGCACCCGTACGATCAGCACTGGAGATCCTCAGGGTTGTGTTCTCTCACCACTGCTCTTCTCCCTCTACACAAACGACTGCACCTCTAAAGACCCCTCTGTCAAGCTCCTGAAGTTTGCAGACGACACCACACTCATCGGCCTCATTCAGGACGGTGACGAGTCTGCTTACAGACAGGAGGTCGAGCAGCTGGCTGTCTGGTGCAGTCTCAACAACCTGGCGCTCAACACGCTAAAACTGTGGAAGATGACCATGGAATTCAGGAGAAACCTCGCACTCCCCGCACTACCATCATGGGATCGAACTGTGACTGCAGTGGAGTTCATTCAGGTTCCTGGGCACCCATCGATCAGGACCTGAGTGGAGACACTCACATTGAACCATTGTGAAAAAAAAAAAGGCCCAGTAGAGGCTGTACTTCCTTCGCCAGCTGAGAAGTTCAGCCTGCCACAGGAGCTGCTAAAACAGTTATACTCCGCTATCATTGAATCCATCCTCTGCACATCAATAACTGTCTGGTTCAGCTCATCTACCAAAACTGACCTCAGAAGACTACAGAGGATAGTCCGGACTGCTGAGCGAATCACTGGTACAACCCTCCCTTCTCTCCAAGCACTGTACTCGTCCAGAGTGAGCAAAAAGGGCTGGCAGAATCACTCTGGACCCTCACATCCAGCACACTCCCTCTTTGAACTGTTGCCATCTGGTCGACGCAACAGAGCTCTGAGCACCAGAACGACCAGACACAGGAACAGGTTCTTCCCTCAGGCAATCCATCTCATAAACACTTAACAATAACTGTGGAACACACAACACTATTTATACACTCATACACTTATTTATCTAACACTCATACTCAGTCTATATTTCAATTTGCACATAATATACCTGTACATACAACTGTCTATTGTTATATACCTGTACATACAATTGTCGATTTGTATATTTTTAGCTTAGATATTTTTATTTCTTATTTACTTGTTCTATTTTTTATTTATTTTTTTATTATCTGTGTTTTGTTCTGTCACTGTCATTCTGTTACACTGTGGAGCTTCTGTCGTGAAAACAAATTCCTCATATGTGTAAACATACCTGGCAATAAAAACTAATTCTGATTCCGATTCTGATTCTACCACGCTACATTCCATCACGCTCCCTAAGGTCGCAAACTCTGGACTTTTGGTAGTACCTAAAATAGCAAAGTCCACTAATGGAGGTAGAGCTTTTTCACATTTGGCTCACAAACTCTGGAATAGCCTTCCTGATAACCTTCGGGGTTCGGACACACTCTCTCTGTTTAAATCTAGATTAAAGACACAACTCTTTGGCCAAGCATTCAAATAATGCATCTCATAATCTTTTACTGCAGTTATATATGATCAAATGCACATTATTATTCCTTAGTTTGGGTTAAACAAATCATTTTTGCTTGGTTGGAGCAGCAGCTACACTAATTATGTCTCTATGTGTTTCTCTGTCTTTTGCCACGGGATTGACATCCCGTGGGAACTAGGATTTACACAAGCTTCAGTCTGGATCCAGAACACCTGAGAAGAGAGAGGACCTCAGATGATGCCAACCCTGAAACAACTTACAGAACTACCACATTTTGCTATAAGTTTGATTGCATCATATAATAATAGTGTTCATCGTCTGTTTTATTACGTCTTTAATTGATTTTTCCGTACATTTCTGCCATATGTGCATTAACTGGCAGTCACCACTGATAAGCTACCGCTAAATATTGTAGAAACTTAATTTGCTGTAAAGTTGCTTTGCAACTATTTGTATCGTGAAAAGCGCTGTACAAATAAACTTGAATTGAATTGAACTTGAATTAGTGAATGCGAGCGTGAGCAGCAGAAGGATATTCCACCATGGCCTGGATCCCATTCCTCTTGAAGATCACGATCCGCAGCACGCTTCCGATCGGGTTACAGACCGTGTACAAAACATCCTAAAGAGGAAGAGCAGAAGCTGTTGAGAGCGTCCCGTCGGGAGGCTGATGTGAGTGAGGAGACGGGGTTTACCGTAGTGATGGGGTAGAGCGGGTTCTGGATGGACAGCAGCAGCACTTTGTTCCCGCTGTTGGGGTCGTCGGCGTTGGTGGGCCGCGTGATGCGTTTGCTGGTGGAGTAGTTGAAGTAGGCCTGCTGTCCTGCGATGTAGACGGGCTCCTGCGAGCCACACGCCACGCAGCGGTCAGCGCTCTGAACCTCCTCGAACTCCACCAGAGCCTGCCGCTTGAACGGCATCATCATCACGTAACTGCAGGAGAGCAGCAGAACTCAGACTAAAACCAGTGCTGTTACACTGAATAACACAGTCAACTGAAATAACAACATTTAACTCATTCATAAATAACAAATTCATGAAAATGCGCAACAGAATTAATACAAATTTAAAGGGAAAAAAACCAAATTTAAAGGGAAAACAGAAAATGTAAAAATAAATTCAAAACATTAACAAAAACTGTAATAGTATCTCAATGATACTAAAACCAATAAATAAAATACTTGAAAAAAGAAAAAATAACTGAAATAAACTAAAACCAACCATGAAAAAAAGTATTTTATTTCAGCTAGTTGCCAAGGCAACATTTCTCATTTTCATTTAGTTTGATTCGATGTACTAAAATAACTAAAACTAAATAAACTAATAAGCTAAAACTAATAAACAAAAATAAATAAAATGACAAAAACACTCAACAAATTGACAAAAACATTAATTTTCAAGTAAAAACCATAAATATAAAAATAAAATCGAATTCTAATATATCAAAAATCTATATAATATATAATAAACTGTAAAAATATCTGAATAAAATAACATTAACTGAAATAACAATAAAAAATTAACTTGACGTTACTAAAATAACTAAATAAAACTAAAACAATAAATAAAATGCAAAAAAAGAACAAAAAAAAAACAATTATTTACAGGATATTAAAATAAATAATAATAATATAATAATAATAATGAACTTAATTTAGTAACAAAATTGCTAAAGCTTTAACTAAAATTAAAGTGAAAATAGAAAATACAAAAATAAAATGTACTTCAAAATACTTAACAAAAAACTATATAGTATCTCGATGCTAAAATAAAACAATGACTGGAGTCTTTAAAATTCCCTTATGGTGCACAATCTAAAATATCATACAGCTCAGTTTTATTCGAGTGTGGATTATTAAATAAAATAATTAAGTAATGTTAGAAAATAGTACTTTATTTTTGGTTTTAGTTTTGGCGATCAGCTAAATGAAAACTTTAATTTCGGGATTTGGCAAGAAATTAATTTCAGTGCATCACTAATAATTTGAACAATGAACAAAAACAGCATCAAATATTAATAAAACTAACAAGATATCTTCAATGTCAAATGTTATTGCCGTCACACTCGGTCTGTGGTCACAAGATTCAGACTATAAATACTCTCATAGGGAACTCCATCTGTCAACAGAACACACACACACACTTCCTGTTCCTGTGCATCTGATCCGAGTCTTTCCTGATATAGCTGAGCTCAAACACGCGCTCAGATCTTCCCATGATCCTCTCTGAGCTTCTGTGAGTGTAGACATCAGAAAAGAATCGAACGCAGGAACAGATGAAGCTTGAACTATCATTCAGTCGACAGGGACTTTCATGTGTTTCGATGAGATTGGGTTAAAGCCATTATCTGTTCATTCATTATGAGAGAAGAGCATTCAATGAATCTCTGAATCAAAGCAAATGAAGGCATCACTTTACCAGATGTTTCCGAATTTCTCCAAAGCCTCGACCAGATCGGCCTCCACCACGGACTCACACAGTCCTCGCACGTGAACGACGGGAGACGGAGCGATGCGGTGCGTCTCAGAGCTGCTGTCCTGAGAACAGAGAGAGAAAACCAGCTTCATTCAGCAGCAGCTTTTATCTGAAGACAGCACAGTACACAATGACTACAGTAACATGAGAAGAGCTGAAACACAAAGACCCAGAAAACTTTCTTTGTTTACTTGCATTGTCAGAGAACCATGAACATGTGAATGTGCTAATAATTTATGAAAATATGAACTCAAAATATTAGAAGGACTTCAATAAAACATCTGAATCCCTGCTTTAAACCATCATACTGACCATCTGCGTCACATTTTACAGTACGGAATGATTTACCGCGGTATTTACATGCTATACTTCACAGAACACCATGACACTGTCTTTGTAATATTTCACAATTTTTTACTTAAAAATCTTTGAAAATATGTGCTGTTGGTGCAGTTCTATTTGAAACCGGTAAGTATTCTTGTGCTTCAGGGGCAGATCAATTTGTCTATTTTACTATAATAATAAGTGTTTCGTTTCCGAAATAGAACCTAGGGGAAGCGTTTGAAGAAAAACAATATAGGGCCCAAAACAGAGCCATGTGGGACACCACAAGTCAGGAGAACAACGCCTGAGTTTTACTCTCCTACAATGACCCAGAAACTTCTGTTTTAAGGGGGTCATGACATGAGAAACCAAATTTATCTTGATCTTTTGACATAGAAGAGGTCTTTGTATGCTTACTACATCATGATGCTGGCTTTGCCAAAATACTTTTGCTCAAAGATCAGGCTGTGCCAACTGTTCTGGACCCATCAAGGACGCTGCAAACTGTAAGTAACGTATTTCTTGTAAAAACTATTTTTAAAATGGTAATGCATAGGCAATGATGTTAGCCAATCATAAAAGTGGATGGTGACACTAACCTCTTAAAGGGAAAACACCCCAAAACCAACTGTTTCAGTCAGAGGATGAGAAACAGGGTGGGAAAAGGTCATAAATCACTCAACTTTGAATGTTTTTCATCCAAAAAAACTTCAGTAATATTATAATTACATTTTAGGGAACATAATAAAATAAAAAAATTAAAAAAACATGTCATGACCCCTTTAAGATACAACTGAAAGCAACTTAGAGCAGTTCCTCTAATGCCCACAAACTGCTCTAACCGAGAAAGAAGAACATGATGGTCAACTGTGTTGAATGCAGCACTTATGGATTTTTGAAAATTAGCTTTCATGCCGTGAGTAACACAGCTCTAAATGAATGAAAACATCCTGCAAAGTTTTAAATCTGAAAGTGCACCGTGTATAAAGTTATTGTCTCTCAAAAGAAAGAGTCGACTCTGAATCATTGAAACGAGTCGTTTTTAAAACGAATCCCAAGCCGTTTCATGTTGACGTCAACATGAAACATTAGCATATTGCCAGCCCACTTGTTGGTCTTTTTGGTTGGTCTGAATGAAAATGTCAATTTCCCCGGTAACGCTGTACAAAAAGCAGCACTGCGCTCACAAACGCTGCTTTATCAGGCATTACAGGCGAGATGAAATGAAAATGAGACCAATCACCGCAGATTAGCGTCACGCAAAGAAGGGGTTTGGAAAAATGAATCGTTTGGGAGTCGTTGAGCAAGTAAGGTAAAAATAAATGCATATTATAAGACAATGAAGGTGTTTTTTGACCTTGCATGCACGTCAACCTGTTGTTGAGGACTCCCAAAACCAAATTATGAACCTTTCACTACACATAATAGGAGCACTTCAAATCTAAAAGTACCAACACCGCAGAATCAGTGGCTATTAAAAGATTATTTAAAACTTTTCTAAAAGTTTTGTAACACCTAAGATTAGGATGAAAGGAAGCGTCTCCAGGTGTGTCGCTCAGCTGTGGGGTTGTGGAACAGCAGAAGTTAAAAATATTTGTGGATTTCTTTTTTAAATGATGACTGCAAGTTCAAGTGGTGCACAGGATTTATATAGACATAGATATAGATAATATCTTATAGATATATCCTAGCGTGAGGTTTCTAAATACATCATGGAGGGAGAGACAGGAACATGAGGATGAACATGTGTCAATTAAATCATACTGTGTCAATACTAGTATTGCCAATGTTAGCTGTCTATTTATACAATCTATCATTTTCATTTTCTCCATTAATCCTCACTTGAATCACTTAATAACTAATCAACCATATGAAGGTGCATCTATCTAGAAAAATCAAATGAAGTGAAGCACATATCCCATGTTAAACACATGTGAAACCACACATGCATCTGCATGTTGCTCTTATTTTGCAAGAATCAAACTCTCTTTCCATTTTCTGCTTTGCAAAACTCCTGATTGTTTGTCGACCACAGAGATCAACAGACGAACGGTTTGAACTTTCATAATAGCACTGCCATCTCAATCCAACGGCAGAAAAACGCCATCAGTCTCACGCTCGCCATGAAATCATGAAGAACGTCCGGCTGATTCCATCAAATCATCATCTAATAAAGGACAGAGATGAGCGCACACCTGTCTGTCCTCATATAGAGCAGTCTGTCTGGATTATTGCTTACAGCTGCTGTCTGTCTCTAACACCCGTCTCACGCAGAATGAAGTGAGAACACAGAGAAACTGTGTCATTTGAGCGACGAGGCCTGATGTCTGTCATTTACTGCATGAAGATCACATTCCCTACATCTCTGCTACTTTTAAACACTACCACTGACCAAAATGTGAGCGAGTAAATAACGAGGTTTGAGGTGAACTACTAACTTTAAACCCGTCAGTGCCAAAGCAGCATCTGCGGTTGGAAAATGACCTGCAAAAATGCGATGCAGCGCTCCTGCTGAAGAATCACATCACAATAGAAAAAAAACACTTAAAATAGAGCTTGACAAACATCAAACCACTTCCACTGCAGACGGATGACAAGCACCTTGAGTCACAAACCAGATGACAGCAAGACAAACACCAGCGCCATCTTACACACATTCATCTTCATCCACTGCATTCATGCATTTAACTGGGAATCGAACCCCTGACCTCGGCGTTGCTGGCGCTGTGCTCTACTCTCTGTGAAAACACTGATAGTCAGTGATGACTTTACTCAATTTAAAATCCAATGATCTGGCCAAAAACATACTTGAGTGAAAGAAAAACAAAAAAGTACAATTTAAAAGGGTATCGTCGGCATTAAAAAATATAACGTGGGAAAACACATATTAATAATATAAATTAAATTACGAATATATTAAAAGGTATTAATTTTACTAATACTTCAATTAAAAAATAAGTTGAAAATATTCATATATAAATTGACTCTCCTTACACGGTAGGAAGTATTTAAAAATGTAACTTCTCAAAATTATTATTTAATAACCCACCTAACCCCTAATACACCAATATAAAATAACATACAATTAATAATAATTAAAATTAAACTATAAAACAACTAAAAAACATACTTAAGTGAAAGTAAAAAAAATTCTAATTTACTACTGAACTTAAGTATTAGCAAAAGGAAACAACATCTCAAGAAATCATATAATAATTTAATATGCAATAGAAAGCATTAAAAAATTATAGGAAAATTATAAATTAAAATGTATATTAAATAGTAATAAAATCAAAAATCTGAATATATTCATATAAAGTATAACTTTAATGATAAAATGGTAAGATTTTTTTTGAATAGACATTTTATAATGTGTACTGAAATATTTAAGCAACTCCCACCAAAGACTGTTGTATTTAAGCATGTGAATATCTGAATGAATGAATTAAACCTGTTTTTGACATTTAAAGTCTTTTCAAATGTCAGACAGACTTAAAACGAAATGCAACAGAAGTCAAAAACATTCATCTGTATTGCATGTTTACAGAAAACAACAATTAAATAAAAAAACATCAAATTTTCTGCAAAAATTCAACGAGCATTTCTCATGTTGAAATATAGAAGTTTTAAAAAAATAGTTTTTAGGTACTGTGATTTAGAATACAGTTAAAACTGCATGTGAGTAAAGAATAAATCTACTACAATAACCCAAAATGATGCTTAAGTACAGTGATCAAGTAAAAGTATTCACACCTCTGCTCAAACATAGCTGGTTTAGTTGTTTGTGTGTATCTGTGTCAGGTCAGGAGGGTTTCCTGTTGGAATCACACTGATATCACACATCTGACTTTAATTACACAAATGCATAAACATGTCAAAAGCACAAGCAGCCTCTACGCCAGACACCAAACCAACACAGGTCAAAAACATCCTTCTACAGTGCATGTCTACAGAAAACACCAATTAGAAACGCAGCACAGCAGAACACAAAACACATTCTAGTGACACAGAGACACAGAACGGTGTTTCACAACAAAATCAAGAACATCTAACCTTAGAACACTGAAAGCTGCGAAAACGCAACAAGCACTTCACTCGTCAAAATAAAGTCAGTAATGAGTAAAAAGTACTTCAAGTTTCGTCTTCAGAATGTGATTACATAAGAGAACAAAAAATCAGTTTAAACTGCACAAATCTTCAAAATAATACTGATGTTTCTGTGTATCTGTGTCAGAGCAGACAGGTTTCCTATTGGAATCATGCCGAGATCATGCTGAGATTAGACTGAGATCACATTGAGATCAGACTAAGATCACGCTGAGATCACCTTGAGAACTGACTGAGATCAGACGAGATCATTCTGAGATCAGACCCAGATCACATTGAGATCACCATGAGATCAGACCCAGATCAGACTGAGACCACGCTGAGACCAGACTCACATCACACCAAGTTCAGACTAAGAGCAGACTGAGATCATGTTGAGATCAGGCCAAGATCACACTGACATCACGCTGAGATCAGATTGAGATTACGCAGAAATCATGCTGAGATCAGATTGAGATTATGCAGAGATCACTCTGAAATCAGATTAAGATTACACGGAGATCACACTGAGATCAGATTGAGAATATGGAGAGATCACGATGAGATCAGACTGAGATCACATTGAGATCAGACCGAGATCAGACTGAGATCATGCTAAGATTAGACTGAGATCACATTGAGATCAGACTGAGATCATGTTGAGATTAGACTGAGATCACATTGAGATCAGACTAAGATCACGCTGAGATCACCTTGAGAACTGACTGAGATCAGACCGAGATCATTCTGAGATCAGACTGAGATCAGACCCAGATCACATTGAGATCACCATGAGATCAGACCGAGATCAGACTGAGACCCCGCTGAGATCAGACTGACATCACATTGAGATCAGACTCACATCCCACCAAGTTCAGACCAAGATCAGACTGAGATCAGGCCAAGATCACACTGACATCACGCTGAGATCAGATTGATATTACACAAAGATCATGCTGAGATCAGATTGAGATTACACAGAGACCACTCTGAGATAAGATTAAGATTATGCGGAGATCACACTGAGATCAGATTGAGATTACGCATAGATCACGCTGAGATCAGACTGAGATTACATTGAGATCAGACCGATATCAGACTAAGATCAGACCGAGATCATGCTGAGATCAGACTGAGATCACCCCCCCCCCCCCCCCCCTCATTTTAGATCAGAATGAGATCACTTGAGATCAGACTAAGATTCCGTGAGATACCTGACCGAAATGGGAGATCAGACCGAGATTATTCTGAGATCAGACTGAGATCAGACCCAGATCACCATGAGATCAGACTGAGATCAGACTGAGATCAGACTGAGACCATGCTGAGATCAGACTAACATCACATTGAGATCAGACTCACATCACACCAAGTTCAGACCAAGATCAGACTGAGATCACATTGAGATCAGACGGAAATCAGACTGAGATCAGATTGAGATCACACTTAAATCAGATTGAGATCACACAGAAAACAGATTGAAATCAGGCTGAGATCACAGGCCCCACTGACAGTCGCAGGAGCATTAGCGTCACATTTGTGTAACACAAACTCCAGCTAATTCCTCCACATCTCTGCTGTCACTATGGTAACGCTATGGTTCAAGCATCTCTTCAGGACTGACAGAAGTTCACATGCACAGGTCACACACATTATTCGTTCAACAAACAGAAATAATGATAATTCATTAACTGCTTTAAATGTGGTTAATCAGGATCTTAAATCATTCATTAAGTTTCAGTCTCATCATCACTCGAGCTGCTGAATAAAATAAATGTTGCTGTACGTTTCTCAAAGAGTGTGTAATCAGACTAGACTGTGCTGTGATGAGCCAGTATAAACACTAATTCACACTAATTGAAAGACTAATTCAGAGCATAGAAATATTAAGTTTAATAATATAAATAATATACCATATAAAAATAAAATATCAAATTATTAATTAATATTTATTATTAGTACACAACCAATAGGATGAAATATATCAATATATAATTCTTCATGAAACATTGAGGCTAAAAGTCAAAACATGATTCACAATTCATGACGCTTTCTGCTGCTGCCAAACATATGACTGAAACATCATCAAATACCCAGACGCCGCTCACGGCCAAACCAGCGCTCGTCAATAATTGAAGTCGGCATGTTTTTCAGAGGAGCGCAGCACTTTAAACAGACTCCAGACTCTTTGAAAGTGAATAATGCTCAGAGTCCAAGCCTGAGCACAAGATTTAGGAAGTTCTGACGAGATCATCAGAGACCTCATTCATTAAAGACATGCATACAATGATTCTAAATGAGAACATACCACAGTTTATGAAATACCCCTACGAACAGTTTGTAAAATAACTATTATCAGTGTTGAATACAGTTCATGCAACAGAACTAATAATCAGAGCATTGTTCTCTGTATGTTATTGTATGAATTATATTTCACACAGCAGCAACTGAAACAGCTTTAATCTCTGATGTTTCTAACCCACATGACCTTTAACCCCGCCCTCAATACATAACCACATTAACCACACCCACCACATTACATAACTCCACCCACCTCTGAACACTTGAATAATTACAGTCCTCATTTGTATACAGATGCAGATAACATTAAATCCTGCTTTGCTACAACATTCTGGCTAAAATCTCTCACAGACGTTCAGATGTCCAGCCGTCAGAGCAGCTCTCTGAAGGAATAATGAGATGAACATTCGTGTGAAAATATGCCTGTGAAAGAGGGATGAGGAAACACCAAACATTCTCTACTGCAGCCCGTGCAAATAAGAACCACATGAAAAACGCAACTGACATTAAACCAACACGACACCAAAACACAGCCCCAACATGCAACAAACACCACAGCAAACCACAGCCAACGCAACATGGACACTCTAATAGAGATGCATTCTTCAAAAATCACTATGAAACCGAACACACACAACCAAAACAGCCAACACACAACCAAAACACAGCCAACACACAACCAACACACAACCAACACACAGCCAACACACAACCAACACACAACCAACACACAACCAAAACACAGCCAACACACAACCAACACACAACCAACACACAACCAAAACACAGCCAACACACAACCAACACACAACCAACATGCAACCAACACACAGCAAACATGCAACCAACACACAACCAAAACACAGCCAACACACAACCAAAACACAGCCAACACACAACCAAAACACAGCCAACACACAACCAAAACACAGCCAACACACAACCAAAACACAGCCAACACACAACCAAAACACAGCCAACACACAACCAAAACACAGCCAACACACAACCAAAACACAGCCAACACACAACCAAAACACAGCCAACACACAACCAACATGCAACCAACACACAACCAACACACAACCAACACACAACCAACACACAACCAACACACAACCAAAACACAGCCAACACACAACCAACACACAACCAAAACACAGCCAACACACAACCAAAACACAGCCAACACACAACCAAAACACAGCCAACACACAACCAAAACACAGCCAACACACAACCAAAACACAGCCAACACACAACCAAAACACAGCCAACACACAACCAAAACACAGCCAACACACAACCAAAACACAGCCAACACACAACCAAAACACAGCCAACACACAACCAAAACACAGCCAACACACAACCAAAACACAGCCAACACACAACCAAAACACAGCCAACACACAACCAAAACACAGCCAACACACAACCAAAACACAGCCAACACACAACCAAAACACAGCCAACACACAACCAAAACACAGCCAACACACAACCAAAACACAGCCAACACACAACCAAAACACAGCCAACACACAACCAACATGCAACCAACACACAACCAAAACACAGCCAACACACAACCAACACACAACCAAAACAGCCAACACACAACCAAAACACAGCCAACACACAACCAAAACACAGCCAACACACAACCAAAACACAGCCAACACACAACCAAAACACAGCCAACACACAACCAAAACACAGCCAACACACAACCAAAACACAGCCAACACACAACCAAAACACAGCCAACACACAACCAAAACACAGCCAACACACAACCAACACACAACCAAAACACAGCCAACACACAACCCAACACCACAACCAAAAACACACAACCAAACAAACCAAACCCAGCAAAACACAACCAACACACCACACCAACATGCAACACACACGCAAACTGCAATCAACACACAACACCAACACGCAACCAACACCACAGCAACACGCAACCAAAACACAGCCCAACATGCAAAACCAACACACAACCAAAAACAGCCAACACACAACCAAAAACACAGCCAACACCACAACCCAAAAACAGCCAACCAACCAAACAACAGCCAACACACAACCAAAACAGCCAACACACAACCAAAACACAGCCAACACACAACCAAAACAGCCAACACACAACCAAAACAGCCAACACACAGCCAACATGCAACCAACACACAACCAAAACAGCCAACACACAACCAAAACACAGCCAACACACAACCAACACACAACCAACACGCAACCAACACACAGCAAACATGCAACCAACACACAACCAAAACAGCCAACACACAACCAAAACACAGCCAACACACAACCAACACGCAACCAACACACAACCAACACGCAACCAAAACACAGCCAACATGCAACCAACACACAACCAAAACACAGCCAACACACAACCAAAACACAGCCAACACACAACCAAAACACAGCCAACACACAACCAAAACACAGCCAACACACAACCAAAACACAGCCAACACACAACCAAAACACAGCCAACACACAACCAAAACACAGCCAACACACAACCAAAACACAGCCAACACACAACCAAAACACAGCCAACACACAACCAACACACAACCAAAACAGCCAACACACAACCAAAACAGCCAACACACAACCAAAACACAGCCAACACACAACCAACATGCAACCAACACACAGCCAACATGCAACCAACACACAACCAACACACAACCAAAACACAGCCAACACACAACCAACATGCAACCAACACACAGCAAACATGCAACCAACACACAACCAAAACAGCCAACACACAACCAAAACACAGCCAACACACAACCAAAACACAGCCAACACACAACCAAAACACAGCCAACACACAACCAAAACACAGCCAACACACAACCAAAACACAGCCAACACACAACCAAAACACAGCCAACACACAACCAACACACAACCAAAACACAGCCAACACACAACCAACATGCAACCAACACACAGCCAACATGCAACCAACACACAACCAAAACAGCCAACACACAACCAAAACAGCCAACACACAACCAAAACAGCCAACACACAACCAAAACAGCCAACACACAACCAAAACAGCCAACACACAACCAAAACACAGCCAACACACAACCAAAACACAGCCAACACACAACCAAAACACAGCCAACACACAACCAAAACACAGCCAACACACAACCAAAACACAGCCAACACACAACCAAAACAGCCAACACACAACCAAAACACAGCCAACACACAACCAAAACACAGCCAACACACAGCCAACATGCAACCAACACACAACCAACATGCAACCAACACACAGCAAACATGCAACCAACACACAGCCAAAACAGCCAACACACAGCAAACATGCAACCAACACACAGCCAACACGCAACCAAAACAGCCAACACACAACCAAAACACAGCCAACACACAACCAACATGCAACCAACACACAGCCAACATGCAACCAACACACAACCAAAACAGCCAACACACAACCAAAACACAGCCAAACACACAACCAAAACAGCTGTAGCGAATTTAGCTCACAAAAGGAAATATGAATAAGTAACCATAATAATTATGATTTAATTATTAATATTTTAGATCCTCTGTAGATATTTGCTGACCACTCAGGGTCAACTGTCTTGTTAATTCTAAGAACGTTAATTTCCTGTTTAAAGGAAATAACTTTCTTACTGTAAAACTCTACACAGAGCTTGTAGCATAAATATGCATGATTAAGTGACTCCAGTTATAAGCAAACAATGAACACGTCAAGTGTGATACAAGTAAGGTTTTATTAACTACATAAACAAACTAGTCTAACATACTACATAAACACATTAAGCCGGTCTAACATACACATACACACACACACACACACATTACGTTGGTTAGAAGGGTTAAAGTTTAACTCCGCATAGAAAGAGGCATAAAGAATGGATTTTATGAAACACTTTGCATGTATATTCAACAGATCAAAGCCTTCAGGGAGACGTCAGATTCTGAGTTCAAACACACATTTGTAAAAAGGCGCAAATTATACCTAATGTATCAATTAAATAAGACTAAGTTTGATACTTAGCGAGTCCCGGCGGTCTGAAAGAGATTCCTGATGCAATCTTTAGGCCCAAGATCTTGCTGAAGTTGGTAGATGAGAAAGAACCAGTTTGAGTCAGAATCACTTGATGAATGAAAAGGACTAGGCCGAAGAAAAGGCCTGGCACAGATGCTTTGGTATCCTGGAGCGTTTTTCTCACATCATCTTTGCTTCTGACCGAACCACCGACTGGGGCGGGTCACATGGAGTGTGGCCTTTTAAAGCCTGCAGAGATTCACGCCTCTCAAGATGGGTTCGTCCAATGAGGAAGGCTGAAATCCCAAGCGGGAGGTTGGAAATACTGGGGATTTTTATGACTCTTTGTCTGTAAGCCTGGTATTTTGCATATGTAATTCGCTGGAGTGTTGAGGCACGAATTAGTACAGATTATTAGAACATCAATATGTTGCATAGGTATCAACATATAATATACATGCTTGTTTTGATCATAAGAAGGCGAAATTCATAGATACTAGACATGAAATAGGTGAGGTTATATTAACTAGTGGTCTATGATAACATGAATAAAACAGCATACACTACAACAGACAATATACAAGACAGTAATGGTATACACAATGACCAAAGGATATGGGTATTCAATCAAAGAAAGGTTTTCCTATGAATTAATTAGAGAACAGTCCATTTCTCTGGGCATTGTGTGTCTTTCTCATGAGTAAAATGAGGGAGTTTCTCCCCTACATTCCTTTTAGGCCATAAAACCAGTGATATCATGATTAGTTGTCATGACCAAAGGGGGGATGGTGTTCAGCAGAAATCCTGACATCCAGTTTATTGAGTGAGGGGACTCTGTTGTTAATCTAATGAATAATTGATTTGTTAAATCCAAAATAAAATTAGTGTGTCAGATTGGTCGAGACGCTACATATTTCCCCCCTTTCGAGCGTTGTTGTCCGTAGAATAGACAACAACGAGCGATGTCAAGGTGCAGAACAATCGAACACACACCTGGCACTCATGGCTGGGAGCCAGTGGTGGTTTTTTGCTGTTGGTGCCGTGTTGGATGCTGTGTGGTGGTGTGCTGTGGTGATGTAGGCTTTAGCAAGGTGTGGGTCCTCGAGCTTATTCAGCAGGTGTCGAGGCTGTGTCACCTTTCATCCTGAAGTGAGTTAGTCCGGGTCGGATGTTTTTGTTGATGCTGTTAGACAGTAGGCTATCTGTGGTACCCACGATGTGGAACAGCAGGGTTAGACTCTCACTGGTGAGAATGCAGGTGGTTCCAGGGATTGCAGGTAATTGTTATGGAGATTTTGTAGTGTGCAGAGAGTTTCAGACTGACCTAGTGATGATGGCAGGAGAGCAGCAGGTGGTTGTTAGCTCTCTGTTCTGCCCGAACGTCACTAGAAATCTGATGTTTGCGGTGTCGCTTGGCTCTTGTGGCGGCACCGACTTGAGCTTGCCTGAGTCGTGTTGGTAGAGCTTTCGCTGTTGGGCATGTGGGCCCGCTGCTCAATCCAACGATGTCTGGCTGCTTCTAGGGGTGTCGAACGGTTTCAAGGGATGCTCCTCCCTTGGAGGGGCCTGATGCTGTGATGCAGCAGGCAAGGAGTCAGAGGTTTGTCCTTCTCAATACTCCTTAGTTGAGTTTTGTTCAAGGAGCTCTTTTGCGAGTGTCAGCAGCTCCTGTAACCCAGAGGTAGGCGTGTCCAGCTGTCCTTGTGTAGCCTCCGTTCAGCACCCGTGTGGAGGAGGATGTTGTGGTGGACTGCTGTTGGACATACCGTGGTGTTTGCAGGATGAGGACGCCTTTTCCCAGTGGTTGGTCTGGAACCTGGGTCTGTTGCCATGGTGATGGCTCTGTCCTCTTCTGGATAGGGCTTTCTGTAGACGGGTTTTGCATTGTGGCAATGCTGGGTGCCTTCTGGTGCCCGCTTTGGATTCTGAGTTGTGAAGTTCAGACTCAGTGGGGTTTGACAAACACCTTTAGTGGAGGCCTTGTGCTTGTTAAAGGCCTTCTGTGTCAGGTTACGCAGCTGTTGATTAGGCATTGTGCGGCAGGCCCTAAAGCCTAGATGACTTCTTGCAGCTGGTGACCTCCGCCATCCCAGGGTAATCGTGAACTTTGGAGTAAGTTTGTCAAAGTCTGAGGTAGTAAGCATGGGGAGTTTCACGCAGGCCCTGCTTGGTGTCTGGGGCAGCGAACAGTCCGTGTTCAGACTCTGGGTCTGAACGTATTTAGGTTGCCAGAGGTGTTGTCTCTGGCCAGCTCGTTGGGGTCTTTGGGGTCACACGGTGTGTGTGTCTGCATTGATCCTCTGGAAAGGTCCCTGCCCCTCCCCCTTGTGGCTGCTGGTTGGTGACTTGTGAACAGTGGCTCTCGCCCCCCCCTTGCAGGTTCAAACTCTTGGCTGAGGGGTTGGGCCTGCTGGCCAGGGGAAGTTCTTTTTCGTGTTTTCCCTATCTGTTCGCCTGTGGTCTGCAAGCATATTTCAGTTCATTGGTGACACTGAATTCACCTCGTTGCGTTGCTTCGGTTCGCCTGAAAAAAATTTTTTTTTTGTTGCAGCTGCAGAGGTTTTCAGGGAGCTGACTTGTGAAGTGTCAAGCAGAAGGCTTTGGCTCCCTTTCCCCCCTTTCGTAGCTGTGCACAGGCGTGGAGGGCTTGCACTGCTGGCGACCGATGTTCAGCCGGCTGTCTTTTGCTTAAGTTTATGCGCAGTCGATAGGACTGTTTAAATCTTTCTGAACCATGTCAAGCTCCTCATTAATTGCTGAGTCAGGGTTTGAACCTCAGCTCTGTCTGTATGCAGGTGCCCTTGTAAGGCCTAAGATGTGGTGTCTCTCATTTAGTTCCACATATGCTGTTTTAAGAGTGACTTTGTGTGAAACAGTTCTATTTTCAAGTCCTGTGTGATGGCTTTTTCCAGCGGCGCTTTGTGTCTAGCAGCTGTTAGAGCCTCCTTAAGACTGGTGATTTCCTTCTGTTGCACAATTCTGTGAGGTTATTTGCATCCGTTCTGTGCTTTCTCTCGTTGAGCAGGTGTCAGTTCTCTGCAGAATTCTGTGACTTGCAGTTTCAGCTCATATACCTCCTGTCTGAGGCCCTTGAGGGTGTGGGCCGAGGAGAGGATGATGCTGGTCAAGTGTTCGCTTATGTCGCAGTCTCGCTGTTCCTTTCTTTGCCATCGCAAGTAGTTGGCTGCTTGGAGCTGAAGGATGTACATTACAGTGCTCTACTGAGTGTCCAGGAGGTCCTGGTGAGCTGCCAGGGCTGGATGTCTGTGGAATGTCTGCGACATACTGGCACACTTGTGGGAACACCAGAGAGAGAGAGACACAAGGCAAATGCAGGTACGTACAGAGGTGTTAAACTATCTCTAAGGGGAACGGCTGTGTAGGCCGTGTAAGGTATGACTAGCTGGTGGGAGGCAGCTAGTGAGGTAGGGTGCTATGTTTTTTTGTTCGTGAACACAAAGGAAGAGTTTGAGTAACTTTGTTGAGGGGCCGTAAGCAGGGGTCAGCTGATGACCGGGCTATACTACTGATGGTTCACGGGTTTGGTCACTATGACAAAACTGAAATAAAATAAGAGGAAATCAAAAAAAAAGGAACATTTTTACCTATTTTAGTTTTGTTTCTAAGAGATATGGCTAAGCAGGTTTCACTTGTGTGATGCTGCAATAGACTTCATAAACATAGGGTTAGACTGTTAGCTAAACTAGCACGGACCCACCAAATACCTCGTCAAAAAAGAAAAAGAAACAGTGGGAATTGTTTGTAGTTTTATCTTAGCCTACATTGTGTTGCAATGGTAGCTGCCCTTCAACGTATTAGGCCTGGCACTGAGGCGTGAGGAGAAGTAGAGAGGAAACAGGGATTTATGCTACTAATAACCTGTATAACTCGTTAAGGAAACGACAGTTGCTAGAACTACTGTAATCATATCCAAAAGCGACGATGGTGATGGTAAAAATACAAAAATAAGGTAAAAGTAAAACACAACAAACAACAAAAAAAAAACTGATAAAATAAAAAGGGGGTCCTAAGAGCTGTAGGAAATTAAAAGAGAAAGTAAATAAAAAAATAAAAAAATAAAAAAAAAAAAAAAAAAAAAAAAAAAAAAAAAAAAAAAAAAAAAATTTGATTTAATTAAATCTCAATTTAATACAAATCAATTTGACTGAATTGGTACATTTTTGCTAAACAAATGTAAATAAATGCAATAAAATTAAAAGAGGTAGAATAAAGTCAAAACAAAAATAAACAATAACACAAGTAAAACCCAGTATGTGGGTGGGTCCCACAGGGACCTGTGATGGCATCAACAGGAAGTGACATCAGGAGTGACGGAGAGAGAGAGGGAGCGAGAGGTGTGGTTAGAAAGTTACACTTTACAGCCTATCTAAGAGTTAGTCAGATGCTAACAGCTAGCAGTTGAAGTAAAGGCTTAGCTTAAGAGTTAGCGTTAGTTACACGCAATTCTTTGTTTACAAAAATGTCTGTGAAGTGGATGCTGTTGTCAGATTAAACGGAAGAGTCTGCTCACACTTCCGGGATCACGTGTTGCTAGGAGACCAATGCAAGCTCACAACCGGTGCAGGTGGAGCAGACTTGCACTGCTGTGAGCATGCATGGGAAACTCATGCATGTCCCATACAAATTCATTCATTACTCAAAACAGCACATTCACTTCACAGGCAATGGTGGATTCGTAGTTAGCTACGCTAGCATAACACCATTAATTTTACGTAAATGATTCAAATGAGCGAGTCATAATGAAATAAAATGATACGTAACACATAATAAGGCCTAAAATTAATGAAATGAGGAGTATAGCTCAGATCACCTACACAGTGCTGAAAAAGGGGATTTCTGCGCCCAAGATCAGACCGATTCATTCTGGTACCATTTTATATGAGCTGCTAATCTGAGATTGCGTCGTCAGAAAAATAGACTTATGCTCCACTAACAAAAGAGATTAGGATTTCTTCGCTAAAATAAGGTTAGTTTCTTATCGTACGATATAAACACATTATAGCACTGAAAACTTTCAACTGCTTGTAGGAAGGCACATTCAAGATATAGTTTTATCTGATTATAATCAGAAACTGGTGCGCGCATGTATAAAAAGTTACTAAATGTCTTCACATGAGCTGGGTCGATAGTGATACAATGATTACGTACAACATAATAAGGCCGTGTAAATCAGTGGAAATGAGGAAGAATAGATCAGATACCCTACACCAGTAATGAAGAAGGATTTCGTAGCCCAAAATCAGAACCCGATTTTTCTGGTCTACCATTTATATGAGCTGCTATCCTGAGATTTAGTCGTAAGAAAATTAGACTCTGTGATCTAAACACAGAAATTAGGAATTTCTTCGCGAACGAGGTTTAGTTTCTTATCGACGATTTTTATTTAAACACTTTATGCACTGAAAACTTCTTACTGTCGCAGAAGGTACATTCAAACTTATAATTTATGATGGTTTTGATTTTTTTTTTTTTTTTTTTTTTTCAGGAACGGTATGCGCAGGAGGAGAAGTTACTAACTTATGAAACAGACACATAAGGTTGAATATTGGGCCTGCTTGCAAGCAATGTTTAAAACGAACGCCACCGTTCTAAATTACTGCTCATACTGCATAAAGTAGGAAACTATTGTTTTATGGTTAGCTTGTCAAAGTTTCTGGGGGTCGCATCATGAGATGATTGCAGGGATGCTTGGAAGGGGACCCCATCTCTCGTGGTTGGTGGAGGTATTATGGGTCTGTCTGCTGAGTTGTTAAGCAGGAAGTGCTGGCTCCCCCCTTCGTAGCTCGTGCACCTGAGGGAGTTTTGCACTGATGAGTGAGGATGCAGGAGTAGGGTGTTTCTCCCACTGTGTTTCCTTTTGCAGCATATAAGAGTACCTGAGTTCTCTTTGGACCACGTCAAGTTTGTCTTGAGTGTTGTTCAGCTGCTGGATCAGAGTTTCAGTTCTGGCAACTTTGTCTAAGAGCTCAGAATTTGATGCTTTAATAGTAAATTTGTGTGGGAAAATTTCCTTTCCAGGTCCTTTCTGGCTAAATTTCCCAGGTGCACTTGCTGTTCAGCAGCTATCAGAGCTTTTTGAAGTCTATTGATTTCCTCCTGTAAATCCATTCTGCTGGGGTCCTTGTGGGAAACCGCCGTGATCTGTTGCTTGAGATCACTTACCTCCTGTTTCAGACCCATAAGGTTGTGGGCCAGGAAGATGATGACATTGGTGAGCTTTTTGTAGCCATAACTCTCGCCCGAGTCCTGAGTCTGAGACACACTTCTCTCTCTGTGTCCAGTTGCTTTCGGCTAAGTAGGTGGTCGTCGGCCCTGGGTAGAGGGTGTTACTCACAACGCCTGGCCAGCCCTCTTTAGTCTGCATTCTGGGCAGTTAGTCTGAGCATCTGGACCGTTTTGACACACTGGTGTTGAGAGTATGGGCTAGAGACTACTACAAGATCAAATCAGAGTGTGAATGCTAAAATAGTTTTTGGTCAGCATATGTTTTGCTGAAAAGGGCGTAAAAAGGATTTTGATTGATGACTTAAGACTAATGTCAAATTATTGTCAAATTATCACTAAGAATTTACTGACGGTTCCCCAAACAGGCTTAATCTCAGAGGTATGAAGGAGAAAAGGGAAAAGCAGAAGGAAAAGGAGAGCATTTCTATTCAGATTATGCTGATTATTTTTGAAAATAAACAAATCAAAAATAGAAATGTCTCTGGTTCCTTTTGAGGTTCAGAGAGAACATCAAGGGGGCATAACATGTAAATGGATTTAAAATTTTCTGATGGCTATTATTAAAACAGGGTAATTAATCTGGTATTAGGAACAAATAGCAGCATTAGTGATTAGTGTGTTACTAAAAGCACCCAATACCTTAATGAGTCTTTCCTCGATAGACAGTTAAGATTTAATTAAATTTAGATTTAATTAACTAGTAACTAAGCAATAGCATTCAGGAAGGATACATCTAGATAGTTAAATTCGCTGAGACGAATTGAAGATTGAGAAACATAGAAAAAGAAGAAAAAGAAGGAAGAGAAATGGAAAAATCAGAAACGAGGGATTAGGTTAAATTCAAATTGCTTCACACTGCACACACACATCTGTATTTAAAAACTTCACATAAAGAGTGTTAACCCCTAATTGTTAAAGCTATTTGGTAGCTTAGCCTAAAATGAAACTATGCTAAGTCGTGTTAGCTTAGCTGCTTCAAATGGTTTGTTTACAAACATGGCGTGTTGTGCTATGTGACGTTAGCACTTCCTGTGACAAGTTGTTGTCACGGTAACCAATGCATGCCAGTGTAATTAACGCAGTTTAATGTCTGTCTATGTTAAACAGTCACAGTTTTAGAACGTGGTGCTTTCAGCCTTCAAGACTTGTTGCATTAACTAAGCATTTCGGTGAGTGCTTCTCTAATGCAACAATAAACTTCTTGCACTTGTTTAAAGAATTACAAAACGTGTTTACTGTAAGTTAAAACCGGTTTAAACATATATGTAGTTATGTTTGCCTCACATATGAGTACTAAAGTCCAGTATTACACCTTAATTTCATTCAGCGATTGAAACACAGTAATGACCACCAGGTTGCTCGGCTTATATATATACAGTCAAAGTGTAGATGAATTGCTTCAATCTAATTATAAACTATAAGGCCTTTATGCTGTAGAAAGGGGAGCAGCGCTCACATCTACCTTGATATAACTGTACTGAGATTTCTTCTTCAAAGAAACAATTCAAACAATACTGCAATTTTGTGACTTCTTCACTAAAGCATATTACATTATAGTACAGTTTGGACATGCCGCTGAGCTAAGATTCAGACTTACGCTTTGTCAAGAAAGATTTATGCTTTAATACTGAAATTAGGGTTCCTTTGCTCAAATAAGATTAACCTTACACCGATGCCATTAAGCATGAAATAAATAAAGACTCTCACAATTATAATAGCGTTACCAATTCAAACCCCCACTTTATCTGCATCTAAACAAGCCAGCAAATAGGGACACCGGGCATCTGAAGTCACGTCCTATTTTAACCTGGGCTATCAAGCACACACTTTTAAGTTGCCAGTGTTTAAACTCATAACTTTCGTTTTATCATGCCCGCATTCTCCACCAAAATCTGTAGCGAAATCAGCTCATGGGAAATATGAATAAATAACCATAACTAGTTATAATTAACTAATCATATTTTAGATCCACTGTAGATATTTAGCTGACCACTCAGGGTCAACCGTCTTGTCAATTCTAAGAACGTTAATTTCCTGGTTAAAGGAAATAACTTTCTTACTGTACAATTCTATAAGTTTGTAACGTAAATCTGCATGATTATTGACTCCGGTTATGAGTAAACAAATGAACACGTCAAGTGTGATACAAGTAAGGTTTATTAACTACATAAACACTTAAACAAGTCCAACATACTACATAAACACAATTAAGCCGGTCTAACATACACATACACACTCACACACATACAGTTGGTATAGGAAATGGTTAAAGCTTAACTCAGTAAAGAAGAGAGGAAATAAGAATATGAAGTTATGGAACCATTTGCATATTCAACAGATCAAAAACAAACCTTCAGGAAACATCAGATTCTTAGTTCAAAAACACTTTTGTAAAAAGGTGCAAATGATACTTACTGTATCAATTAATAAGACTAAGTTTGATACTTAGCGATTCTCGGCGGTCTGAAAGAGATTCCTGTTGCAAATCTTAAAGCTTCCCGTAGATTTTTGCTGAATTCGGGTCGATGAAAAGAATCAGTTTGAGTCAGTGTCACTTGATGATTGGAAAGGACTAGGCCGAAGAAAGGCTGGCACAGATGCTTTGGTATCCTGAAACGTTTTTCTCACATCTTCATCTTTGCTTAAGACCGAACCACCGACTGGGGCGGGTCACATGAGGTGTGGCCTTTAAAGCCTGCAGAGATTCACGCCTTTCAAGATGGGTTCGTCCAATGAGGAAAGCTGAAATCCCAAGCGGGAGGTTCCAATTACTGGAGGGTTTTACGACCCTTTGCCTCTAAGCATGGTAATTTGCAAATGGAACTTGCTAAGTGTTGAGGAGAATTAGGACAGATTATTAGAACATCAATATGTTGCATAGGTTTCAGCATATAATATACACACTTGTTTTGATCATAAGAAGGTGAATTCATAGATACTAGACATGAAATGGGTGAGGTTATATTAACTAGTGGTCTCTGATAACATGAATAAAACAGCATACACTACAACAGACAATATACAAGACACTAATGGTATACACAATGACCAAAGTATATGGGTATTCAATCAAAGAAAGGTTCTCCTATGAATTAATTAGAGAACAGTCCATTTCTCTGGGCATGGTGTGTCTTTCTCATGAGTAAAATGATGGAGTTTCTCCCCTACATTCCTTTTAAGCCATAAAACCAGTGATATCATGATTAATTGTCATGGTGACCAAGGGGGGATGGTTTTCAGCAGAAATCCTGGCATCCAGTTTATTGAGTGAGGGGACTGTGACGATTGGTTAATCTAATGAATAATTGATTTGTTAAATCCAAAATAAAAAATTAGTGTGTCAGATTGGTCGATACGCTACATAAAGCCAAACCACAACCAAAACACAGCCAACACACACCAACATGCAACCAACACACAGCCAACATGCAACCAACACACAACCAAAACAGCCAACACACAGCCAACATGCAACCAACACACAGCCAAAACAGCCAACACACAGCAAACATGCAATCAACACACAACCAAAACAGCCAACACACAACCAAAACACAGCCAACACACAACCAAAACACAGCCAACACACAACCAACACACAACCAAAACACAGCCAACACACAACCAAAACACAGCCAACACACAACCAACATGCAACCAACACACAGCCAACATGCAACCAACACACAACCAAAACAGCCAACACACAACCAAAACAGCCAACACACAACCAAAACACAGCCAACACACAACCAAAACACAGCCAACACACAACCAAAACACAGCCAACACACAACCAAAACACAGCCAACACACAACCAACACACAACCAACACACAACCAACACGCAACCAACACACAGCCAACACAACATGACACTCCTAATAGAGATGCAATTCTTCAAAAATCACTCTGAAACTGAACACACAAGAAACACACACGGATGACGCAGAAACTAAAATAATGCTACAAAATAATTAAATAAATGATGTACTTATTTGTTTCTGTATTTATTCAAAACAATACTCTACAGTTTAAATAATAGCAAATGATTTTCATGCAGCCTGTTTGTTCTAGAAAAGTGCTGAATCTCAGCAACAGATGCTCAGATGTTTGATTATTCAAGGAAATGATTCTATATGAGCCATCTGACTTTAATTAAACTAATGCATAAACAGGTTAATCAGGCAGACAAACAAGCCTCTGTTTTCAGATGCTTTAAAAATAGCAGTGAATCTGCGGGAAATGAGCACAAGATGCGGTCGCGTCACTGCTGCAGCTGCATGTAATGTCATCACACACGATTGAATTACACAAATTGGACAAATTAATTGTTTCGGGTGACATTTCAAATGCAGAGACACAAATAGCATATTCTCGAGACCGACTGACCACAAGAAGAGACTGGGCACTCACACAACACAACACACACACACACACGCGCGTGCACACACACACACACCCACCACAGCGCACAGACCACACCACCCACACAACACAACACACAACCCACTCACACACACACAAACCACTACACACGCCCCACGCACAACCCACACACACACTCAGAAACAGGTTTGTTTTGTGAAAAGGGGACTCTCCAGAGGCGTAATGTTTTTTACTGTCAGACAGTATATTATATTGCATCACACACCAACACTACCCCTAAACCTACCCCTCACAGGAGTCTTTGTGCTATTTCAGATTTTCAATATGTTCCATTCTGTGTGATTTATAAGCGTTTGAAAAGTGGGGACATGGGGTAATGTCCGGAAAAGTCACCTTCTCCTTGTAATACATATGCCATACCTTTGTCATTATACAAACTGATGTCCTCATTTGTCACAAAAACCGCACACACCATTCTCTCAAACACACACTCTCTCCACACACAACACACACACTGAACACTCATATATGCAGGTTTCACTACTTTAATGATTTAATCATAACAATAACTATATTTAATATTTAAATAAACAGAGTTACTCAAATGAAATTCAGAAAATACGACACAAAAGCAGTGCACAGATGTTCAGCTGACAGAAAGAAAGAAAGGGGGGAAAGAAAAGAAAGAAGAATAAAGAAAGAAAGACAAAGAAAGAAAGAAAAAGAAAGAAAGAACAAAAGAAAAAGAAAGAAAGAAAGATCGAAAGTGGTTATAGATTTATAGATATTTATTTTTAAAGATATAAATAATATTTAAAAAGAAAGATTTTCTTTTAGATTTTAAAAATATTGTATTATAAGATAACATTTTAATATTAGATTAATATTTATTGTGAAAGAAAAACAGAAAGAAAAACATTTTAGATTATTTATATTTGGTTATTTTTATTATATATTATTTTGTTTCTAAGAAAGACAAAATATATTTTCATTTTTACAGATATACTCTTTCTCATTAAAACATTTAAAGACATTTCTTTCTTGTTTTTTAAGAAAGAAACGAAACTTAAATTTTATATTTGTATTATTATACAGAATTTTATTTTGTTACAAGAATAAGGGAAAAATCTCGTATTTTTATCTTTTCTTTAAGAAACATTAATGTTTATAGATAAGAGAAATAAAAATTATTTTATTAATTTAATATTTATAAAGATTTTATTGGTTATAGAAGGAAAGAAAAAATATTTTATTTGTGAATTGTGTAGTATTATAAGATAATATTTTATTTTACGATAAAAAGTAAGAAATAGATGTCCGTTTGTATTTTAAATGCAGCCATAGCTTATGATTTCTGTGTGTCTGATATGTTTAGCCAACCAATGACTGTTCAACGTTCTCTATGACAGTGATTAATAATAATACTTCTTGCATTACTTCCTGTTTCACAGACTGTTGTGCTTTGGTCTAGTAATGATGACATTCGTCTCTTGAGAAACGATCATTTGCAGACACGAGTGTGTGTGAGCGTGAAGGACACATGAGCTCTGAAATGCATCCATGAGCCTCGCGGCTTCAGCGTCTGCTCGTTCTTCTCTCCTCATGAGACTCACAGCACGATGCAGCTCACGCATCTGATCCTGATCTGCTCAAAACATCTCCACATAACCCTGAGCAGGACCGTTTCATCTGCAAGCATCAGCGCAGCACAGATCAATCACACTATGAAGATCTGAAGCCACTCGCTTCCACAGCAGGAATCACTTCATGATCTGCAGAGCGACAGAGATCTGCTCTCACAGTCACACATCTACACACACATTCACTGATTTTGAGCTTTTCACAGCAGCGTCTGTCACGTCAAAGCACTCCAGCTAGTGCTCTGCCGTGACAAAGCAGCTATTAGTATGACTAAAAATTTATATCACGGTATTTTCCAAAATTATTCCGGTTTCACGGTACATGACGGTATTTTTTTTTCATGCATGACCGGGTGTTAACCATATTTTCTACTGATTGAGAGGAAATACTGCAGTATATTGACTTAGATTGCCCTATTTAACTGTCATGATGAGTGAATATTGTCAAAAAAAAAATAGCACACTAAATAGTGACTAAACACAACACTTTTAATACATGTTAACCAGGAGTCACCCTCATTTATAATCACGGCATCGTCTGATAAAATCAGCATGCATCTACACTAAAGAGCGGCTATGCGGGGTTTGGCTAGATTACTCTTTTGTCTCGAGCAGCGCACTGCCTGCGTCTGAGTAACAAACTAAAAACAAAAAAGTGCATGTGATATTAACAGACGAACTACGCTCATATTTATAATTCCAAACAATCAGTAAGCGACAGGTGCTAGGAAACGCTGTTTTGTACTCATTTATTGAGGAGTCGGCTGCGGTGCTGCTCTGCACGCTCACTGCAGAACAGCGCGAGAGAGGAGACACTTCTCCGGGAAAGTCAGACCTCGCGCTCGCGGGACAGCACTGGAGAAATCCTCCAAATGAACCATAGCTAAGCTTTATCCAGAAAAGTCGCTAGGTTTGTCAGTATGAATATTCTATAGAAGAAAGCCGCTAAAAGGGTCTGAAAGTTGCTAAATCTAGTGCTAAAGTCGTGCTCGTGTGTGAGACGCGGGAGCTGATGGCAGCGGGCGGTGGATATTTGTGGCGGTCAATGTGGATATTGTGGATGAGTTCTTCTGTGTCATCACGTTCTATTAGTTCTACAGCTTCAGTTTCTGAACTTTCACGCTTAGTAACACATACAGCTGGTCCCTCACCACAGTGCAACAGTGAAAAGGGACCCCTTTCAAACAGTGTCGCGTTCCGAATGTTGTTTAAGCGACATACAACGGTATTGCGGTATTTTAAAAATTCATATCATAACAAAAATAAACACCGGTATTCGGTATGAACCGGTGTACAGCCCAGCACTAATCCAGCTTCAATTCATATGAGATGACAAGCATATCTAAATAAACAATGATAAATATCCACAAATTATTTTTTCATGATTGGCATATATTGAGAGTGAGGAAGTCAAAGGTTTAGGGTGAGTAATATATATATATAAATTTTGTCAACTTATTGGTAAATATCGATTTCATAATAATAAAACAATTATTATAATAAATAGCTAGTGATATAATTAAAAAAAAACTGATATTATGTAAATATATAGTATACACCATACTGTACTACCACAAATGTCCTTTTATGGGAAAAACAGGTCACACAAAAGATGTTATTTTTAAGTTGAAATTAAGAAAATTGTATTTTCAACTATCATTGGGATTTTTATTTTTAAAAGTTATTTTTTATGTTTTATATATATATATATATATACAGTAAACCCCAAAAATATTCAGACACAGATCTAATTTTTGATATTTTTTTACTAGTGGGGGCAGGACACTATAGTTTATTTATGTAAGTGAGGATAGCAAAATAAATTAAACTGTGACAAATCATACCCAAAAGTTCTTCACGCAGTGGACTAGCAGTAAATGATAAACACTTGGGACCAAAAATGCTTCAGACGCTTTGACCTGACCATGTTTTGCTTAAATGTTATCTGAGAAAGTTGTTCTGAGTTCTTGTCATTTTTATTACCATTTTCTAAACTATAGAGAATAAACTGTGATAATGTGTGAAACGTTGAAGGTGTCTGAATACATTTTGGTTTGGCTGTATACTACCCAAAAACATCTTTTTGTGTAAAAACAAATATATTGTCTTGTCTACTATCAGTAGGTAAGTAATAAGCATAATTTAACTTAGGAAGCGCTCACACCCTAAAAACACCCGCGTGGCTGCTGATGCACAGATAGCAGCATGTTTCCTCTGCAAACCAGTGACAGAAACGACGAGAGAGCGGCAGCATGAACAGGAAACAACATGCAATGTCATCCAAAGAGAGCTACACACCACACGATTGTGTAACACTACTCTGGAGACAATCAACAGCAGACCATTCAATCGATACGCTTCCAGCGTTTGTTTGCTTTACAGCTGCGTCATTCCTGGAGACAGACACAAACTCACTTACACCCGACACACAACCGATGCGCTGAATAAAAGACATTAACGAGAACGTCAATGCTCAGAGACTTCAGGAGCGCTTTCAGCACCAATCAAAGGAGTAATTCACCCAGAAATGAACATGCTGCCATCATTTACTCGCTCCAAACCTGAAGGACTTTCTTTCTTCTGCTGAATATAAAACAACACGCATGCTGTACAATGACCAGCGTTCCTCAGAAAAAGAGAAAGTCACAGGGGTTTGGAACAACATGAAGGTGCATCAGTGAAGACTTAGGTTTTATTTTCAGTGAATTCACCTTTTAAGGCAGATATCAGCATACTTTCATCAGTTGATTATTACATTAAAGACAATTGTTTTGTCATACACGTTTCTTGAAGGTAAGTTAAATATGCATAATAGGCTATCATTTGATACATTTCCAGAAGCTAGATAAATCTGAAAACTTGCATTAAAACTGGTGAAATCTTGTTGTTAGTGCCATATAGCGTTAAAGGGTTTCCTGAGGGATTCGGATTCTCTTTTCATCACTAAAATCGAAAATGACGCCATAGACACGAAAACCAAACATTCCCCATACGTTTAGGAAGAAGGTTAACATAAATCAGTGTGAATGATATATGAACAAACCTCTCAGTAAA
>JADLZN010003979.1:0-24311 GCA_018155175.1 Sinocyclocheilus anophthalmus | reverse complement strand
ATTGTTATGAAAAATAATGCTTGAAGAAACACTTCATTCATGATGTGTCTGCCATATTACTTCAGCAGATATTATCCGCATCATAACAAACCCCCCACAGCGTCTAACTGAAAGAATTCTGCGCTCACGTTGGCGTTTTCTAGCAGAGCGCCTTGATTAATTCGATGGCTACAATTAAGTTTGGCCCGGCCCCCTCAGAAAGTTGTTGTGGCACCTCTGAAACCTCTGATAACACTCACCGCCTGTTCTACTAGTTCGAAATGTTGAGGCCATTAATAAACGATGGCCCGCCCTACAATGGTTCAGTACCCTCTTAATGTACTTTCTACACAATCTTCTGGGCAAAACTTGGCCTGGCACGATATCCATACACTGGCACAGGGCTGTTTTAGGTACAGGGTCGTCCCAAAGTTTGTCCAAGTTCATGCATCGCCTCCTTATTGACCTATAGTCAACAGGGCAGTCTGTAAGAACTGAAGTACAGAGGGGTCAACATTCATTGACTCTAATGTGGTGTTACGGGCAAGCAGCAGCTGGCAAATAGTATTCTCAGCTCGGGTTATGTAGGCTACAGACTCGTATGCTTTTTTCAGTAATGTGTCAGTACGACCACATTGCGCACTTGGGCAGCGTACGTTGCCTCTAAGCACTTCATCTGGTGATAGCACCAATGCTGTTACAGGCTGTTCAATTTCAGGTGCCCGACCTACCTCAATAGAGTAGATTGGCTTGCACTAGATGAATGTACAGTCCCACTGCTTGAACCACCAGCAGCAGACAGGCTGGAGAGAGCATCCTGTGGGGGGCCAGGTGCACTGTGAATTCCACCCCTCATGGATTATCAAAACTGCCTTCGGAATTATGTACCGGGGCTTACGAGAGCTGCACAAGTGGCAAATAAGCTTGATGAAATCACCAGGATAATCCTGGTGTCGGGGAACGCATATATTTTGTGCAGTCGAAACCAGCCAAATGGATGTACCGTGAAGCACAGGGTATCGCCTAAAGTACCCCCTTACAGACTTGACACAGTTCACTGTCACTGCGGCCGGCCATCTTTGCAAGCTATCTTCAGGCTGCAAGAGCCCACACCTACTCTCTTGGAATTTTCTTGCCGCCCTTTCCCGGCGGACCTCTTTTTATATGTTACATTTAAATACTTGTTCACTGAGCTTGCGATTAAACTTCTTATATGGACAATCACCAAAGACCCAATCTTGATACCCTTCAACCCTGTGTACAACAGCTTTATGTTATTTCCATAATCGTTTGTGCTTGATGTGGCATGTGACTGTAACCGAAAGCTATGTCGGGACCCAGTGCCGTTAAAAGCTCTGTTAATTTCGGCTGGTTAAAATACTCTTATTACAAGTTAATATGGATTCTTTACTTCACTTTGTTTTCAATTTTAAAGTGGTCATATGATGAGATTTCAATTTTTCATTTCTCTTTGGAGTGTTACAAGCTCTTGGTATGTAAAGAAGATCTGTAAAGTTGCAAAGCCTAAAGCCTCAAATCCAAAGAGATATACTTTATAAAAGTTTTTAAGACGAGTTATTTTAACCACGCCTCCTAACCTATAAACGGCGCGTTTCTCAAACCGCCCCCACATATCTACCTCACTATGTGAAATATTTGCATAATGCCGCCCCAATGTTCACGCAAAGAAAGAAGGCGCCCTAACTTTTATTTCCCCTGCTGTCCCGTATTTTTTGTTCCATTGCAGCCAGCCCGCCGCCTGTTTGTGAAGCCGCCTGGGTGTTCATTGGAATTTAGAGCACTACTTTGTTGGGCCTTCCACAAGCAGGCCGATATCCAGACGGCTGGTCGCTCATCGTGCCGCGACGTGAACTGGTGACAGGTGGTGACGGTCGCGCGACAAAGGAGAGAGAGTGGCGCTCCCCCACTTCAGAGCCACGGGGCATCGCAGACGACCGCCGTCAGGGTTCTTTCACCGTGGCGCGCGACGCGCGGGACGTGCACAAGCAGCTTCAGCGGGCCCGCGGGTGTCTACCAAACAGTGATGGCTGCCAGAATAGCTATCTCACCAGCCCATGTGTACCGTTAAGTGGTTATGTACATGTCTCCACGCTCACCCGACATGCAGAAAAAGAAGGCATCCGGTTTTATGTTGTACCGTTACCTACGTGACCCAGCAAATAGCATTTCTATCAGGTAATATTCGAAAGTGCGTTATAGTCGCGTTCTCCACCCGGTCCATTCTCACTGGTACCTACCACCCTGTGGACTGCCCACACTTACCAGCAGTACTATACTGCGCCAATTGTTGACAACTGCTGCTTGTATGTGCTTGCGTTATTATCACCGGGTCTCTGAGCTCTATAGGTAAGTGTTTACAATTCCATCACTGTCCACACCTTTTTCTCTTTTCCTCCCACCATGGTCCTATTTTAGCGCCGTGTTTTCCGTCGGTCAAGTGCTGTTCATGCATTATACACAGTTGGCACTAACCGCTGAGTCGGTACTCTCCCCGCACAGCTCACACATCCCCACGCACAGTTAGGATCATGCCCTGGTTTTCCCTTCACTCACACAGAACCGCGCAGACAACACTACCCCCGCCAATCTCCATGTAGTCCCTGTCATTGTCTGCCATTCGTAGGTTAACCACATACCCTCAACAGCGTTTCAGAACGCGCGGGCACCCCTCAGACGGGAACATACTGAATAAGTACAGTCTGTGGTAAAAGTAATTGTTGCTTTTTTTTTCACACTTAAAAGCATATAAACGTCGATCCATTACACCACAGACACAATTATAATTTGTTCTATTTCGCAACTTCATATGTCCCTTTAAATAGTAAAACCTAAAACTGTATCTAACATCTAAACGACCAAAAATGGAATCCGGGCGGGAATAAAAGCTCCGCTACCCACTAAGATAGACGTCTTAACACTAATACTACTACCATGTATCGCAGCTGCCGAGACACTTCCCCACTGAATTGAAAAAATATATGTTTTTTATTTAGTTTTTATTTCAGTTTGTCTTTTCGAATTAGTTTAGTTTTTGGTGGTTTTCACTCTATCTTTGTTAGTTATTATAACAGGTATCCTGTCAGTGGAAAATGGATATTGGGATGTTGGAAAAGGGGGAACTGCAAAATCCCTCCACATAACATAACACAGACTAATGGCATTGTTATCATTGCACAAACCATTATGCAGTCATTCATTTCACATAACACCTCCAGGCCCTTGTGTAATGCTGCTTTTCTTCGTTCACATCAGGAGGAGACCACAAAGGACAGCTCTACTGGAGATGACATGGTCTCACAACCAACCTTAGGGCACCAGGAGAAGCTCTCAGAGGAGAACGGTGAGATTGAAACAGAGCCTTTTAGGAATGGGGTGGAGACAGAAAGCACTGACAGTGGCTTTACACTCGGAGACAGCAGGGGGTCCATGTGTTCACCCACTCCACTCATGCAGGAAGGTAAGACTTCCCACAGGAACTAATTTAAATTTCTGATCTTTTAATTTTAGCGTTGATACAGATTTTTTATATTCATTGGAGATTGAAGAAGTCATCCAAAAGCCAGTAGCCAATGGTATACAGCACAGCCATGAATTGCTATTGCTAGTCACATTTTGATTTCAGAGAGTGCTTATTAAAGGTTTTTGTTGTTTGTAACACCAAAAAGCACCTTACAATTTTATACTATTTTTGTTGATTCTTCCAATGTATTACTCTTAACAAATTACACAACTATAATATATGTCTGTCCTACTATTGCTGTGCTTTTTCCACCCCAGGTCTTGTGCAATCTAATGGAAAGAGACAGTATGACCGGGACTTCCTGTTGGGTTTTCAGTTTATGCCGGCCTGCGTGCAGAAACCAGAGGGACTGCCTCAAATCAGTGATGTGGTGCTAGACAAGGTGTTTATTGTTGTTGTTGTTGTTGTTGTGTTAATCATTTCTTATGTTGCCTCCAGAAGTTTTGGAGTCTCGGAATTGAGCTGTCTGAGCTGGGCCCTCTTAGATTTTGAGTACAAAAACACCTTGTGCATTTGATAAATAATAGTATACTGTTATAAATAATGAAATGATCATGGTTTTCCCTAATAAATATTAGGCGGCAACGACTGTATTTTCAACCATTGACGAATAATAGGAATGTTGTGTTGAGCACCATAACAGCAATAATTAAGACTGAATGTCTGTAAAGGATCACTGTGACACAGGAGATGACTGGGTTAGTAATGGTTGCTGAAAATTTGGCTTTGCCATCACAGGAATAAATAATGTTTGGTGAGCGTAAGACATTCAAAAACATTTTAAACATTTTAAACACTTGCACAAGCAGTTATCAAAAATGAACAAGTTATCAAAACTAGTCGCTTGCTATACGTGTCTAATCAGTGTTATTAACCTCATAAGTATGCAGGTTAAATCTTAACCCATTTTGTACAATGAGAAATCTCGTAACCTACGTGACTACTCAGTTTAACAGGGTGATCCTAACTATTTTTAGTGTCAAAAACATTCTTTGCCTACTTTCTAAAAAACCTGAAAATACAGACATAAAATTTTTCACTTAAGGTGCTTACAACATGAAAAGTACAGTAATACAAGTATGTTCCCCGGACTTCTAAACTTTGGCTAATCTGCACTCTTCAGCCATGAAACTCCCTTGACGTCCTGTTTCCATTAAAATTGCATTACGGGTATGTCATACTTGGCATTAGGCATCATTTAGCCTAAAGATGTTAGAACATAAATGCCCTGCTCTTGTTCAGTGCATAGTCTTCAACTTTAGTCTAATCTGTTGATATGAGAGTTTTCACAGCAAGCTTGTTGTTGTCATTTATATATACTTTCTCGGTTACTGTTTCCGACAACACTTGTTTCTGTTGTTCTGAACATGCACGCAGTACTTTCAGTTTCTTATTTCAGTTCCTAGATTTTACTTTGCATGTGTACTCGCTCACATCTGTTTCTGGCTGATCTTGCTCCATCCGTCACAGGATGACTGGAGCGTAAATCGTTGAACATGTTGTTGATATATAAATAACAAATGGAGCTAGTCTCAATGGCAAATACTGTTTCCCCTCAGTGCTGTAGGGCAAGGGAATGCTGGTCTCAAACAAGTTTTTCTCATACTGATTGTGATAAAGATACAGATAGGTACAGCTAGTCCAAGATCAGCATAAGGAGGAGGGGAGGGAGATCTGGTGTTTTGTTCATGTCACAGCTCTGTTTCTCACTGCGCCTCCTGCTGGATTACTCATGGAAATGATCTCTTCTGTTTCAGATTAACCAAAACAAGCTGCCACTGAGGTCTGTGGACCCCAGGTTGATTTCCAGGGGCACTCCCCAGGATTTCACTCCTGCTTTTGCTGACTTCAGCAGGCAGATGCCAGGAGGACATGGCGCCCCAGTGAGTTATAATAACTCATATGCACTATTACAGACCCAAAAATAGCTATACATATATATATAGATGTGACGTGTTTCCACACACATACACACACACACCCACCATTCCACAAATTCTACCTCTATGTCAAAACATAGTTATGGATGAGCTTGAGGAATTTGTGAACATTCTGCAGTTTTGAGTAGCTCATTCTATACATTCAAGAAGAAACCACTCTAAGGATTAATATTAGGTCTTGTTGTCACTATTCACAAATCAATGAAAGATCAAGAATTTTAGGTTGATATGTAATTTTGCATAAAAGTAAGATGAAGCCTTCATTTTAGGGCCATTATAAGTTTTTTTCCTGTTATGACTTATTTTAACATCATATTTATAAGCACATTTCCATCAAATCTCATTCCTTCATTGATGTATCAAAAAAAAAAACATAGTTCACATTAATATGTGGAACCAATAGATATATTGAAGGAAGTTATATATTAAACCTTTATTACTGCTTTCCATTTCGTTTTACTCATCTATTGTTCTATATCGTATGTTACTGGAAAAACTATGGCTCAAAAAGACAAACCATCCAATCTATTACCGTACTGTGCGTATTTAGTGGTTGAATGTGCTTAATTTATAAATGAGATTCTTTTTTTTTTTCTTTGAATTATAAGTGCGATAGCCCAGCACATTGTCTACAATTTTAAAGCGTGAATCACCTCTTGATTAAAAGATGTTCATTTCTTTTTCTATCTTTTACCCTTATCCAAAGCTTTAATCAAGCGATAAATGCGGCGCAAATATCACACCACAGCAAGATAATTGAGTACAAATGTTTCCCGTATTATCGCAATGACATTCAGCTACAAGAAGGACAGATGGAATGCTATTGGACACCTGGGGTGAAGAAAGAGAATGTCACAGACTGAACCAGAGCGCCCTGAAACCCATGTGTGTGAGAGCAGTCTGCGTCTTTATTATTATCAAAGTGTTTGAAGAAATCATTAATACAAATGAAGTATGTCGATCATTAAGAAGATTGCACACCTAAGCGTGAATTAGACTGGCTTGCCACATGTGGCTTACTTTAGGTCCTGTCACGGCATTTCTTCCCCTTGGGGTTTGTTTGACGTTCTCACATCCCTTATTAGGTCCTATGAATTTTTCACCGGATTGTTTATCGTGACTTCTTGAAGGTTGTTGTGGTGCGTTGTTGGCAATCTGTGCTTTTCTGCACTTCAGGCCGCGTTGTTCCGGAACATGACCGTCGTGAGCATTTTGACAATCATGCCTTACACAACCCGATGTTGTCATCAGCTGCTGAAGCAAAGGTCGACGGATCTCGCCGTTCCACACAGCGGAGCAGGCTCTGGAAAGGAGTCATCGACCTTGTGTTTTTGAGATACATTCCCATGTGTTGCCGACCCCAGCTATCTCTGTAGGTACCTCCGCCACATCGTGTCGCTGCCGGCTACGGTGTACGTTCGTGCAACTTTGGAGGTAATTGTGCCTAGTATGCAGGGTGAAATTTAGCCTGATCTACACACATTATGTGACCTTTGTTCCAGTTTGATATTAGTGCCTCATTCTTATTTTTAGCCTTCCTTTGTATAGTCAACGTCATCAGTATTTTTCTTGTTCGTCACGAGATCCACTTTGTCGCTCCCTGACGGACCACATCCCGCCGCCTGCCAACTCACTACCCCTCATACGGGTCAACTTCCGGAATGAATGCCCTGTCGATCTCTCTGAAACCGCTTCGTCAAAGCTAAGGTAAATTCGTACGAGGGCCAAAGTGAGCAGTGCCGAGCACACGTGAGAGAACACACCCCCCCCAAGACGGAGCTGGGGAGATCTGCCATTATCCTAATTACCTCTCGCCATTAGTCCATGTGATTGTAGAGCAAGCATTTAGATCTTGCTTCTGTTCATTGTGGTCGTACTTTGCCTTTTAATGCCGGACACATGGGTATTAATGACATACGCACCCTCTCACCGGAGGGCCAACATGTGAGTTCACTAAGCAACGTTTACATACCGAAAAGGTTACACCATATTTACACCCCCCTTCAACCTGGAAAACCCTAGCAAATACCTGTTTTATTTAAAAAAATAGGTAAATCTTCGTTAGTTATCGTGACAGTGATGTAATTATAGTCCCATTTTATTTTCTATACTGCATGTTAAGTATTACACCAATATTCGTATTAAGGATGGGGAATAAACATATTATGACATTCTGAGCTTTTTCTTCTACTTAATTTTGTGTACGGCGTTTCCATCTTATTTTGTTGAGGGGTGAGTTAGTGGCAAAGCTACTTGATATTGAATAATTTATCACCATGGTAGTTTATTTATGTCGCTAAGTTTATAAATACTATCAATAAAACTAATTTTACATTACGTTTTTATGATATTTTCATTTGAGATGGTTTGAGTGTGTTAAAATAGTAACAGAGCTTTTGCTTGAGATAAAAACCCCCCCCCTTACTCCTCAATATTGCTCTTTTTTGTGTTCTACTCGAAATCACAAGGATGATACCCTAAGGCAGAGTGCCCAACTGACAGTCTTTCTAATGGCATGCCCAACTTATTTATTTGCGTTCTACTTGACGCCCTCTATTCCTCTTTGAAACACGGACCACATATTTTTCTATTGCAAGCAAAGCGTTATGCACCGGGATTAAATACCCGGATACGCACTCTTGTTTGAGCCCACAGACAAGGGAAAAACTGCAGGAAGAAGATCGAGGGACGGCAGGACAAGGCTCCGGCGAGTTGCGTATCTCCACAGTGACATAGGCAGCAAAGTTAGCTCGGTGCGACTGTTCACAAGACCTCACAGTGGGACCAGAGAAACCATCAATGACATGACTGGGTGGTAAAAAAATACTAAAAAAACCCCTGGTGCACAATTGAGGGCGATGAGTTCTTAGAGTGCCTCTGCAAGCTCTCCCTTTTACAATCGCAAAGCCCTGCCTTTCGGGATGCCGGGGAGAAGCCAAGGCCTAAATTCCTCGCCCCCCCTTGCTAGTTGACGCAGTCTCCACTACTCCATTGTGGAGCACCGGCATATCCCGCCCAGATTCCGTATTTTCGACCAGAGGCTACGCTGGATAAAAGTACGTGGCACGCCCCCCGGGACGGCCATTTCTGGTGCTGTCAGACCCTATCCCTTTAGGGTAGACTGGTTTATTTTCTTTCCCGGGTCTGTCCTCCCCCCACCCTGCCCCCCCATTGTCCATACTCTCGATTCCCCCTGGAACCAACCTGAGACCTGATGGCACTCCACCGTGTCCTAGGTCTCAACTTTGCACACAGTCGGCCTTACATCGCTCCTGACCCCATCCCTTTAGCCTAGTCGGTATGATCCGGGCCGCTCAGCCCTTCCCCCGTCGTCGCCGTCGAATTGGACCCCACCATGCTCGTTCCGCATCCCCCCCCTCCGGTTACACGTGCTATTTTGATGGCCGCATCTCTGCGGGTTGATTTCCCGAGTACCTTCTGAACATCCGCATTGGTTAGTTCGACCTTGTAAGCTGTGCTTAGTGCCCAGTACCATGCTGTGACCGAATACGACACTCACCCCGGATTTACTTACAAGCCTCAGACATCCCAGACGACCCCACGTCCAACATGTTGCAAACTACTTCCTTGGACTACCCCTTATACCACCAGGTTGTTGGGCTGATTGCTCCTCTGGTCCCCCACAGGGCCACGATTGAACACCGCTGTGGCAGATGTGTTCTACGGTCTCAGGAGCAAATTACTGGATCTGTGAAATGAGTCAATGTTGCGGAACCACTGTTGCCGCAATACTAGGCGCAATAGTCTCCTGCACAAGTGGTTCGCCCAGACCTGCACGACAGTTGCCATCTGCCCAGCTGGATAGCAGTGCGTAAACCGTGTCTGGTTTACATCACCCAGGTATATGTCAAGAAATGCTCGGCCCCCACCTTTTCAACCCCCCAACTGGGCCCTTGCTCAATATCATGCCACTCCACACGGAGCTCTGCCAGCCTGGATACCGATGTCCCTTTTGTGTTTGCGACTTAATATGCAATCAAGCCACATGAAGCCGCAGGCGGATACTGCCTTGTCGGACGTCCGATTGGTTCTGTCTGGCAGGAGAGACTGCACCAGTGCACGCCACTCTGATGTCTATGGAAGGGGAGAGCTTATTTACCGCCCCAAAGAACACTCACACGCAGGAATGTTTAGATGCTCGCACTAGACCCACCATAACCACTGTGTTCACGTTTGGCCATTCTCACAAGCCGCCTTCTGGCTGTTTGTGTGCTACTGGTTTGTCTGGTTTACTTTTCGCAGGTGTGATTTTACTGGCTGCCTAGATGATTATATCAATCCGTCTTTGAAAAGTCAGTCCACAGTATCCATTTCTGTGGGAAAACCCTGTCAGCCTTTATGACACGTCCTGCACCGTAACATACCTCAGCACGGTATAACACCAGTACATCGGTGTGAACTGTCGATGCTTCAAACAAAGGGAGGTGAATTTTGTAAATTTGCTTTGGTGCATGTATGACAGTAACAAATAGAACGAAGGCACAAACGAATTGAGCAAGGTCTCAGCCTGAAGCAAGGGAGCTTACCGGTGTTCCAAGCGCGTTGTGTTGCATTCTGAATGATGGCTAAAGTGCCTTTCGGGGTACACACTGCAAAGGGTGTCGGTTTGAGTCTTGGGAGCCTGTTGCCGCCCTCTGCATGAACGGTCACCGAGAGTTTCTCCCTCCGTCGGAGCAAGACAGCCTACGCACACCGATGTTTCTTTCTTGCATATACAGTGCAACTCTTACCCGCCCCACCCTCTTCACCGGCGAGCTATCCCGTTGTCCTGCTCCCCAATACCGTGTGTACACCAACCCCACTCATCATTGGCCATCTTAACCTTCGTTCGCTACAATCGGATTCTAGAACTGTTTTGTACTTTTAAACTTGTGTATTCCCGCCTGCTGAGTGGGTCCCGTTCATGTAAGCCGGCCACATTTTCCGCAGCCCTTCTAGCCTGAAGTCCCCAACTCAATGATTATCAATAATCCTCCCGCCCTCATTCTAATAATTGCTGATCTTGCTGTACTACCCCCATACCGCTCCCTCCCGGTCTCTTAGGTATCCATGTTGGACACACCGCAGCCCGCTGTCCCTCTTTATTCTGTGTTGCTTATCTTTTTGATCCCCGCACCCCCCATGATACCGCCTTTCTTTTTTAACATTGTTTCTGTACCTCTCCCTTTTGCCCCACTAATCCGCTTTTGGCCCCGTACACTTGTGTTCGCCACACTTATCCACCCACCCCATTTCTGAATCGAAACTGCTTCCACTAAGCCCCCCACTACGACCCGACCAAGCCGACACCCCCCTATCCACACATAATTAAAGATGATAACGTGCACACCTCGCCCCACTGCTTTTCAACCCTCGACCCACCCCTTAAAATTGTTACTTTTCTCATCTCTCTTTGTCAATTGAATTACTACATTAGTTCTGAAAACATTCCACGCCTTGCTATGAGCCGCTCTAAATACCCTTGAATTTCATATTAAACCGTTTTGTTATTGCAGTTATAAGTTAGAGGAAAAGCACCATTGCATTAAGACAGACGATCCCAACCACACACCAGCGTTTTTGACCTGGAAAAGCTTTTGTGAGTTGCCATCCTACAGTGTTGTCGTTGCCGTTCCTAGCCGTCTGGATGGACCGGCAGTCCTCCACCTTTTTTTTATGGCAAAGCTGCTTGCATATGCGACACGTTACTCTGTTGTGTTAGCCTTTTTAGGTAGTATGTCTTTAATATGTTAGGTGAAGTGTTGTGCAAATGGAACCTTCTTGTACACTGCTCTAGCCACCCCCGAAGTTAAAGTTACTGACTTGAGTTGAAATGTCATGTTGTAGCCTGTGCACCTAAGGAACTGAGACGGGGTACCAAATGGGCCCCCCTATCGCAAGTGCATAAGACGACCAGCAAAATAATGAGGAATAATCAAGCATGGGGGTGAACATATTCTGAATACTGTACACACACGCACACACACAGTCTAAATGTGTTTCAGCTGAGCCCAACAGACCCTGGAGCTAAGTGTTAGGCAAGAGGGTAAATGTTTTCTGTATCCATCCTTTCTTTCTAGCAGCAGGAACTTAAGGCATTTTTAAGCTTACAGGGTGTCAGATCGGGAAATCACCCCGGTTCTCGGGTTATTGGATACTTCTTGATTTAGGAACAGTTCTTTGCCTCAAAACATTATTTTTTAGATTTACGATGACTCCCTATATGTCCTGTACCCCATAATGGATGGGTACAGACAGGAAGATCTGTGCTATATGATCACACATCACTGCAGCAATGAAGAAGTCTGTCTTCATTTATAATCAGTAATCTTGCAGGGATGTTGTGATTGACAAGGGCACATGGACTCATGAAGTCAGTATTTGATATTCAACTGAAATGTTTTTCATCACTCCCTGCTCTGTGTCCTTGAATAGCCCCGTATGGACCAGTACTTCAACCAGATGGAGAAAATTGTCAAAGAGCGCAAGACATCGTCACGGATACGGTTCATGCTACAGGATGTGATAGATCTGAGACTGGTAAGTGCCAAAGGGGGGAATTGTGGGATTGTTTGTTTGGTGTTGTGTGTGTGTGTGTGTGTGTGTGTCGGGCTGTGTGTGTGTGTGTGTGTGTGTGGGTGTGTGGGTGTGTGTGTGTGTGTGTGTGTGGTGGTGTGTGTGTTGAGAGAGTGTACAGATAGCCTTTGCGACAAGCGTTATAGAAAGGCCTGGTTTTCATGCAAGTAACAGACAAAGCCAAAAACATCTGTGGTGTGTTTGTGCTGTCTTAATTTTAAAGAAAAATAAAAATAACCACTCATCATCTTTGTGCTTTTGTGGCATTTGACTTTAACCGAAATAGTGGCTACAGTGCAGTAAAAGCAGTCAGTGGTGAATATTATTACAATTTAGTGTTTCTTTGTACTGTCACTTTTTTTTGTTAATCCAACTTAATGAGCTTTCTAAATAAATCGCACGATTTCGAATATAGTATTTGATTCATTTAAAACTACAGTAAAATTGACTTAAACAGTTTTAATATAAAATTACTTGTAAAAAAAAAACATAAAATTTACTTTATAAATAATTTATTACTTATAATTATAGGATTTTATTTAAACAATTATGTTTGTTAAGTGGAAAAATATATTTGAAAAAAGGCACGGAAACGGAAACACTGAACTCAGTGGCCCAGAAACAGCCACAGGTTAAATATAGTGTCAGCAAGGTCATAACTTTTGGCATCACATTATATTCGCCAATAGCGTAGTTTAGCCTGGTGTCTCTCCCCTGCATTCTTCAGTTTTTGTTTTATCTTTGAGTGATAAAAATGTGTGAGAGAGAAGAGACAAAAAGAGGAGGGATACTTCTTTCAACATTGTGAAGCCTACCGTCTTTTCCTTTTTATTTGATACACAGCTTAAAAAAACAATTCCTGAACGTCGTTGTAGTCTTATATAGTCTTGGAGTTAAATGTACCTGTTTCAATGGTACATGATCTCTTAATACCATAGCTCACACCTGATCTCTCTGATTAATTTATATTGTCCAGCATAACTGGGTGTCCCGAAGAGTAGACCAGGGTCCTAAAACCATAGAGCAGATCCATAAAGAGGCCAAGCTGGAGGAACAGGAGGAACAGAGGAAGGTTCATCAGCAGCTTCTGTCTAAGGACATCAAGAGGAGGCCAGGTGAGAGCCACAGCTTTTTGGATTGTGTCTCCTGTATAGCAGGCCAACTACAGCGCCGCCCAGAGGACAAAACTCATTTGACATTCCAGGTATACTCCGAGATAAGGTTTGAACATCAAAACTTTAATGGGAACATGTTCAGACAGCAGGCTTTGCGAACAGCTTATTTGCAGAGGAGAACACGTTAATGGTTAACAAGGTTTGACTGTGCTTTTGGGTTTGTTCATACAACAGTAACTTGACAGATTTCCTATTATTTTAAAGGAATAGTTCCAAAAAATTTGAATCTAAAAAGTAAGGAATGTGACAGCTTTCTCGTCAGGGAGTAGACCGACAACTACGACTTTAGAAATCAATTATTGGTAGCCGCCCCCCCCCCCAGGTGAAATATGAATTGAAGCACGTGGTTCTCAACCCTTTAAGATATTTCTGATACAAAGCTTCTTGTTTTCATTTTTATATTTTCAGAAACTCTTCTCTAGAAGAGTAATGATATTGACAAATATACACCTCCACACATGCCCAGGAACGAATTTTTACTCGTGTGTGCCTAACCTTCTCCGCAATATTCAGCACATCTCAGAGCGAGTACACTATACATCTATAATCAAATAGTTTTATTCTATAGCAAATTGGTCCCTTCTTTTTTAAATTTGATAACAGATTTAAATATTTTATTTATTTTCATGACACTCTACGTACACCCAACCAAATTCCCTTCCTACTGCGTATATTCCAGAGTTTTATTTTAAGTAATGCATTTTAAGAAAAAAGACTTATTGCTCACACCGAGTAACCTATTAAACAAATTAAAATAAGAAATCTGCTTGGAATTAATTCACTGAAAAGCTGAAATAATTATATTTCTAAAAGAAATATCCTTCGAATTGTGATGAGGCCCCTTTGTGGGTCCTGGCCCCCTGCTTTAAACACGTAATAAAACCCTTGGCATTCAGTGTTCAATGACTATTATAGGTTAGTGGTGATCTGTTGTGAAGTAATGCTGCTCTGTGTCTTTGGTTATAGACCAAAGAGATCAGCGCTCCCAGAGGGAGGAGACCTGGAACACTGTGCCCACTACTAAGAACAGCAGGACCATCGACCCCACAAAGATCCCCAAGATCTCTAAGGTGAAGAGAAGATTCGCTGCACAAACACTTCATATTTCACACATAAAACCCATTTTTGAATGCCAATCAGTGGGTACCACTGCCACCTACTGATTATAATCACAGTTGTTAAGTGCAGCATGGAATATGTTGACATTGGCACCACATGTGCTTTAACAATCAATGATGAGTCATTTTAGAATCTGTGATATAGTGACGAGGTAGTAATGCTCTCGTACCCTCTATGACCTCTGAATCCCAACCAATCCCCATTACAGCCTCAAATCGATGAAAAGATTCAGCTTGGTCCGCGGGCTCAGATCAACTGGATAAAGGGCAGCAGTGGTGGAGCTAAAGCTAGTGACCCTGGTGAGGCCACATCCACAAATGACACACAGTGTGAAGTAATGTTCAAGACTTTAAGACTTTGTCTTAAATTGACTGCCCATTCAGTGAAGTTTAGATTACTGTTTTCTATATTACATGCCCATGTTTCCAGAGTTAACACGCTCTGCCAGTAGCACCCTGAACCGTTATTCAGCACTACAGTCGTCCACGTCTCAGCCCAGCCCAGCACCAGCCCAAACTTCTGATTCTGATTCCAGACGCCCACTGGGAAGGTACCCAACATCTGAGAACTGAAGAGCTACAAATACAGATGTAGAATTTAAATGTAATTTGTCTTATTTTGTATGTCTCTGCCAGTCGAGGCAGCACTGGTCGTGATCGCAGTGAAAAGCCGTTGAGTTTGGGGCCGTCACGACCGGGGCTCTTCAGCAGAGGTAGCAGTGCTAAGGAGCTAATAGACAACATGGCCCCTCAGGAGACATGGAGAGAGGGGCCTGACTCACACCATACACCTCGTAAAGCCAGCATTCCAGAGGAGAAATGTGAGATAGAGAACAACAGACCCACAGAGACATGTGAGGAAGGATACATGCTTACACTAGTCAACACATATACATTAAAGCTGCATTTTCCATGTATTTGCTTGTGTACTAAATATACATTCTATATACTGAGCTTCTGCTTCATTGCAGTGAAATCTGAGACGCTGCAGGTCACTGGTGGTTCAGAGAAGCCCATCCTGACCGAAGAGGAGGTCGAGCGGAAGTCCAAATCCATCATTGATGAGTTTCTGCACATTAATGACTACAAGGTACATCACAGGACCCTAACACTAACCCAAACAAAAACTCCCGCATTTACAATGAAAAGCCCAAAATTCTGTCAGAAGTTGGGGTAACAACGATTAGTTTTATTTAGCAAGGATGCATTTAATTGATAAAAAGTGACAGTAAATACATTTGTTACAAAAAAATTTTAAATAAGTGCTGCTTTTTGATCTTGAAAGAACAAAAAATGTATCAAGGTTTTGACGCAAATATCATCAGCAAAACTTTTCAACATTGACTACATAATACTAATGCACACAATCAGATATTACGAATGACTTTCTGAAGTATAATGGTGCACTCGAAGATTGCTTAATGCTCAGGTAGTGTTACCGACTTAGCTAAAAATAAAATTGAATGCTTGTATCTAGTGTTGGAAGTCTATTATGTGCATCTCTTTTCACCAATATATTTAGAAAGTCTACATGTAGGTAATAGTGCTGTCTATGTGCATGTGCTGCATCATGCAGCTTTCAGTTATGTATGTTGATCAGTGTCATGTAACAGAACTTTGATCATCTCCTATGTGATTGTTTGTCAGTTACTGGGAATATCGTTTTGTGTTCGTGTCTGTTTGTGCTGGGCGGAGGGCAGTGAGTGCAGTCGTGTTATTGAGATGGATCAGCCCCTTGCTGTTTCGTGTTGTGCGCACTGGGTCTGGCAATGCACACTGGAGCGTAGCAGAAAGCAAGAGAGCACCATGGGACTCGCTCCTCTATGCCCCGCTTATTCAGAAGGACATTTCTTACGCATTCTAAACTCTTCCAAGCGTGAGTGTGTGTGATCCTGGAACACCATTCCTATCAACCAATCGAATGAGGATAACTTTCAGGAATATCCTGTTTTAGGCTTACAATCATGTAGGTTTCTTCCTACAACATGTAGTCAGAATCTGTCACACTGTTTTAGGAATACATTATGGTTAGAGGGTTTGGGTTAAGTCTGTATTTTTGGACAGTTATGTTGATCCATGATCAGAGATAATTAGCCGTGTTTTTGGACAGATAGATTTGGATGGATGGATGAATGAATGAATGAACGAACGAATAGCCGCGGTGTCGCTGTGGCCGCAGGCCCAGCTGCCACACAGCGAGTGAGCGTGTCCTGGCCTTTGCTGTATACATTAATGATGACAATGATGACAAAGCTTCAGAGGGCAGTGGAGCACACGGCTCTTAGCAAGCGCCATGAGTCCAGAAGGCATGCAGGGTCAGGGATTGATCCAACCCAGCCAGACCGGCCCGGCCCAGTCCCTTCCTGATCCAGTGAGGGTTAAGACTCTATCAGTCAGCAGAGACCTTCATCCCCCCCCTCCTCCACCACCTCCACCTATGCCTTACAAGAGCCTGGAAAGACTTTCTCTGCTGCCATCAATTTTTCATGCGCACTGAGGCGCTGAAGAAAAAGCGGCAAGTTGTTGAGCTTTTCCCCTCGCCTAATCTCTCCTACACACGCTAAAGTCACTCACTGGAATAAAATAGCCAAACGATTTTGTTATATTCAACATAGCATGTTCTGCTGGGGAATAAAACAGCTGTCGGTGAAGGGGAAAAAGGGAGAGAAATGGGTGTGCAGAGGAAGTTGATGAAGAGAGGCTGTGCTGAAACTGCAAAGTAAAATTTATTTGACCTAAAAATGTAATGACATTCTCATTTCTGTGGATTTAGTTTTACCCCCTCCAGGGATGTTAATGCAACTTGTATTTTTGACCCATAAAACATTAAAATTATTAACAAAACACTACTGGAGTAGGGCAAGCAGGTACCCTGGCTGTATTTTGAACTAAATATTTGGGTTCTTAGTGTTACACATTAATCTACTATACACTTGTAAATTAATTTAAATATATTAAAGGTGCTGTATGTAGGATTGACACAGAGTGGTTGAACTAGTATTTGCCAAGTGACCAAATTCAAAATCTTGATAGGTTTTTTTCCACCCTCGTTGCCTCTCACGCAAGGATTGACGCACACGTCAGGTTTGCCAGACGAGGACAGGACACCAACGCTTTTGTTTACAGCTTCCATGAACTGGATGAAAATCGCACGGTTTCCACCAATGGCAACCCTGGGGTGCCCGATACCATGGGTAAAAGAACTGGCAGGGGTGGCGGGTTTTCCCCAAATGCAAAACAGAGGACCGGACATTCCGGCCCGGAACACACATTTTCAAAAGAGAATAACTGAAGAATTGCCTTCTGTCAGTGGAGAAGATGTCTGGAGTATCAATCACTGTCACTCTCCTGTTATTAACAGCATCTGTGTGTGGTTTACAGGTTTTGGTCACAGATGAGGAGCTTATTTTCGACTGGAACACACTTTCATTAAAGATGGTGTTTCCTGCGGCGCTTTTCCCTGATAAGGCGTACCGCATCAAAGCAGAATAACTTGACTGTAGCATTGTTTTTCAGATAAACAAATATGTTAACATAGCATGTTTCTTAAATATCTGCAAAAATATTATGGTATTTTCATGCTTTAGTAGAGTCAAAAACTTACAAACAGCACCTTAATGACGAATTTCTATGCCTCAAATAAATTCTGTACTAAGACGGTGGAAAAAACTACATTGGTCATGCCCTGTAATGTAAAAAAAAAACCTTGTTAGAACAAATATAGAGTATTATGCTCTTACGTCTGATAAACTGATCATTATTCTGTGTAGATGATTTACGAATAGATTTTTTTTAATCGTTTGTGTGCAGGGCCAATAGTATTTATACCAAGGTGGTACTCTTGCCCCCTTGGTTGTTTGTTCCTCATCGTTTTCAGCCTGATGGGATCACCACACTACCTCACCCACGGCGTCAAGGTTGGGCGCGGTTCCTGAGGCTCAGGAAGGCGAGGGACATCCGGAAAACAGGCTTTTTCCCTGTTAGAAATGGATTGGGAGGAAGAAAGATTGAGACACAATGAAGTTCAGCCACCCGTTTTTAAACCAAAAGCGAGCCGTTTAAGTCCAGAATCAGTCAACACTGCACCTCTAACAACACAAACACACACATTCCTCTCTCTCTTACTTGGCATTCACCTATTTGCTTGTTGGCGTGATGATATAACCCCCTGGTGGTGATTTCAGATTTGTCTTAAATGGGAGATTCTAAAAAAAAAAAAAAAATCTTTTTAGACTCTGATAATTAACCAATAAATGCATTGAATTGATTTACCAAAAGTAGGACAATAAATTTGCATCAAACAACTTGTTGGATTTTCTGGAAATATATAACACCAAAAAAAAAAAACTTACTCCTATCAAAACACCCATTAACCTACTGTGTTTCTTATCCTAATAAAAAAATGTCAACATCCCGAACCAACCTCAAGCTAACTGCATTCTATCAAAAAATTCATCCATTGAAAATCTATGCGGGGACTATAGATACAATTTTGGGAATTTCAGTAAGGTAGAACGAAATGGGGGAATGTCAAACTGTGTCCCAAATCCAAAAAAATACAAGGCTATACGATGTACTTTGTGGTTATTACATTTTGTTGAGTAATATTGACACCTCATAAAGTTCAAAGTTGCATCACATACAGGCTATTAATGGTAAAGTTTAAAAATCTGTTATGAATCAACAAACAGGTTGGACTTTGTTTATTGTTTTTGATTAATTAAAAGCAAACTTAGGAATCCTATAGTTTTGTTATCTGTGAAAGTGGTAGGGAAATTAGAAAAAAGTAATTAGTATGTATTGTCAGGGAGTAATTGGCAATAAATTACCCATAATTATTAAAAAAATCATGATTAGTTGTCTCCAAAAAAAAAATGTGTTTGACATAATTTAAGGGTGTCCAGTTCGTACAGAGTCGTAATTTTTAAATCAAGGATTACTAGAGTAATATTAATTATATCAATCTTAATTGTACTAATTACTATTGGTTATGCGGTTAGGAATAGGGTGTACTGGCATGTTTAATTATGCATAAGGTATGATATTAGTAATCTGTCAAAGTACATTTTTGAATCATGTGTAATAACAACGTGTACACCAATAATAAACGTGTCCCAAAATTTGTATCTGGAATTGAAATTACAAAGGATTATATTTATGAAGAATTGGAATAAGTGAATTCAACACACGTGTGTTTCATTAATCTGCTAAACAGTAAATTTCTTCATGTCACTTCGAATGCTTCAAACTTCAATGTTGTCAAACATCCTTGTGGGCTTATTAATCTTGTACAAATCTTTTTTTCTATAAAATTCTAAAGGTCATCAACCCTGCACAGCTCTATAAACCTAAAACACCTAATATCGCGGGCTGTATGGTTAAAAGGGACCTGTTGTCTCAGGACCACAAAGGATGTGGATCCAGGGCGAAATGTATTGGTAAAGTCGCATTACGTGACCTGTAAGGGGCCATCCAAAACTCAAACTGGGGCCGCTCTCTCTTGGACCATAGTTTTCGATGACAGTGTCATAAGTAAGTTCGTCAATTGTTGAGCTGGTTATGTGGTCAGAAGATGAAGCGAAGTTCAAAAACTATTGTTACGGGCTGTGGAGAGCAGTAGGGTGTAATGAGGAGTCTGTATGTCCTCCTTCAGGCACAGCAGCATCTTAGCTTCGTTAGTGGTGTGTGCGCTAGGGCTCCGGCCGAGCTGAGACGCGTTTGTCAGCCTCAGTCAGATCCTTAAATGAGCGACACTGCTTCTCATGCTTGTGTGTGTGTTGTGTGTGTGTGTTGATGTGTGTGTGTGGATTGGGTGTGAGAGCGCTGCAGAGGAGTAAATGCCAGGTGCCCAGGCAGTGCTGCATATGTGATTCCCTCCACAAATGAAACCCTTCCTGAACCTCCCACTCGGACTCAGACTGGGCCTGTTATAATGTGATCTCTTCCTGGCGGCCCCTCCCTAGCATTGAAGGTCCTCGCACGGCAACTGCCACCCAATGAGAAACGATTGGACCTGTTGATTTAGATACAAAACCGGAGTTCACTTGCTGCCATGTTAACTTCGTATTTCATCATTTAAACAATCGGGAAGTGTTGGACTTAGGCACTTGAATGAAAGTTATTGTTAGTTAGTTGACAGTGGGCAGAAGTGTGTATTTGCAGTGCCACTAGTGTCTATCACTTGCGGAATTGTAAAATTTTAAATGTTTAGTGAGTTGATTATTCAAGGCAAAGGTTTTACGTGAAAGTCCTTTCATACCTCAATGGGAGGAGCAAACAGATGGTTCCAACTTTCATCATGATTTCCAACCGTGGTTGAGGTCCAACTGTTTTTGGACCAGAGCAACAGTTTTTGGCGTCAATCCTCAGGGTCCCTGCTTGTCGCAATAAACCCAGAAGGTACACAATTGACTGTTTCAGTATAAGGTAATTCATGTAACATACCACAAAATTTTATTTCATTACATATATTTCTCAGATTAAGTACAGGAAATAGTCATTCCCAAAATTGTTAATTATTAGTCTCATCAGGGCCATCCAAGATTGGAAGACAAGTGTGTTTGTGCATTGTTGATTTGGAGGAATAATGTAGCCTTACTGACATGTCATTGTCTGAATTGTGTGCTCCTTACTGCAAGTGAAATGTGGTGACCGTCAGAAAGAGGAGTCATAACAGGAATGATCAAACAAAACTTTTTGGGACTGTCTCGAAGATGATACACCACAAGAATCCGTCTTGTCACAGTCGAATCTAGTGCGGCAAGTCTCGCGTTGTTGCGATAAAGAAATCCTCGAAGGACATTTAAAACCGGCTATAAATCTGAGGTCCTTTCTTGCCATAAAAAATACTTCTGTTCATGAAAACCACAAATGTTCATCTGAATGCAGGAGAAATATCCACAGAATTCACGTCTTACAAGACAAGATAACACCATCCACAAATAAACAGTGTGTGTATTAAACCAAAATATGATAAGTGATGATGTGAGCATGGAGTGTACAATGCAGAGAACACGGAGGACAAGACATTATCAGGATTATGGATACTTGGGTACGCCGTGTTTGTATGTTTAAAACCACCTGAAATGATTGAAGTTTGTTGTTCAGTTAACCAACCACATGAGAGGACTCTTTTCAAATTACAATGGCATCGTAAATTGCACTGGAACTAGATTACTTGGGGTTATTGTGATGTGTCCAGCTTTTTCTCTACGGCACCCTCACTGCCAGAACATCAATTAGGGTGACAGCTAAGTGCTGTGAAATGCTGAAACTTCTTCAAATCTTGTTCCCAGTTTCAAGCTTGCTTTGGTTGACTACTGTGAAACAGCTAGTGTGATTGGTTAACTAAGTTAGCTTCCCACATGTTCATGAGGGTGTTGATTGCTTCGTGATTGTGAGTGTTCATGTGGTGTTGGCTGCCTGTGTAGCAGCAGATGGATGTTTGCGTACTGGTGTCATTAGCTGAGCAGAAAGACTGATGATTTTAGACCCTCTTCGGGATGACGGCCGCATGCTTGATGGACATTCAAATAACTGTGATTTACAAACTCAGGCAATTATGAGAATGAGACTCGTGTTGTCTCATGTGGAGACCAAAAATTCATGCAGACAGACATAAGCTCTGTTCCAGTAAGAGGCATTCAGGCGGCGAGTAAAGGTAAAGCATTTTGGAGGTCCAAAGGCGCAAGCACAGATGGCCACCGCAACAAACACAGTGAGAAATAAATCAAATTAAATTAAAAGTTAAATGTGATTTACAAATACTGTATAATTAATTCAAAACTAAAAATTAGGCATGCCCTTAAAATGATTGCCAATATGTATCTTTTTTTTTATCAATATCAATGTATAAATATGTATTTTTTGTATGTTTTCATGCCACTGCAGGGGCGTTGCTAGACCCTTTTATGAGCCCCAGTAAAATATCGCAGTGCCCCACTAAAAATATTACTGATAAATCCTTGATCTAACTGGCCATACTGGTTTGCAAAAAGGTTGCAAAAATTGTTTGTGATTAAGTTTGATTTATTAAAACCGTTTATCCACAGAATAATTTGCAGCGATTTTTCACCCCACTATTTGAAATTCATTTATCTGTATCAGTATCAAAAAGTATTTTTAAATGGTCAATATTAAAAATTCAGTTTTGTCCAAAGATAATCCAAAGATAAAAAATAATAATACATTAAACATGAAAATTGTCATTTTTGTTTTGTGAATTAAGGCATCCAAACAAACTAACATACAGTGTGAAATATGGTTAATTCACTTTCAAATGAGTTGAAATAAGGTGGAAAATTGCTTCTCCAAAAAAGTTTGCCATAATTTATCATTATACCTTTAAATCAGTGAATGATGGCAAATGTAATATAAAATAAATGCAAAAGAATGTCACAATTGCATACCCCGTAAATAAATGAGAAAATAAAAAAGAATCAGTAATATTGGCTTATGACCGATATGTGCATCCAAATAAGCTTATAATTAAAAATGATTTTACCCAGAATGTCAGCGAGATTTATAACTTGGGTAGGTACATAGGTGTCACACTGTTCCTTTTGTGTCGTTTCTACATTTAATTCTTCTCAAGTTGAGGAGAATGATTCCCATGGATTCGTGAATGCCATTGTCTGGGATGTAATGTTTCGATATCAAATTGCTTACTTTCAATGCTCGCCTTAGAAAGGCAGGCTGCCATATTGTAGGGCAAGTGTAGGAAGAGCTCACTGTGGTGGTTGGTTTCGAAAGCCTAAATTATTGTGCGTTTGAAGTTCAAGAAGCCTGTAGCTTAAAAGAGGGGAAGCGAGTGCAGATTCGGCTGGGGTCATGATGAAACGAACAAGTGCCCAAGGAATTCTGCCTGACACGTGCCTGACGACGCACACCTCTTGCACAGAATCTCAACTCCGCTGGGAACCAACGGTAGATACTGTAACGTTAGGGATTTGGATGGCATCAGTAAGGTCCCTCTAACCGCAACAGGTCACGGTAAAAATCTGAGGAAATTGCTAGGGAAACTGGCTCGATGTGCATCAATAATGAAAAGCAGATGACAGGAGTGTCGGAGTCACAATAAAGGTAAGGGAATATAGGTCAACTATGCTGAGCCACTTGCTTTGAGGTGGCTTTAGGAGTATAATCACGGATAATCTTGCACTCAGGGTCGGTGAATAACATTAAATAAAGCCAAGCGAACAGAGAGGAACGCGGGGGTTACCTTCCGAACCAGTTCAGAGCAATGTTGCGCTTTACAGCTCAGGTTTGGAGCAGAACGAGGGGAGGGCCGCCATACAGAGCTCTTCATTTCTCTGCTGGTGCTGTTGAATTATCTGGTGGCAGGTGAGAAGTGACTGTTGATTTGTTGCTTGGGATGCCAGCCAGCTCTAGGTGGAACGCCTCTGGCTGTATCTGCAGCAGATGGACTGTTGTTGCCTGCGTGTTACAAGACTGGCAGCGGCGGCCCGCATGTGCCAGCCACGGGAGGGCGGATCTCTGAACGCTGACAGCCTCTTTGCTGCCAGCGCCGCTCACTCTCACTTCCTGTATGTCACCCGGCACATTCTCTATGTCGGTGCAGATTGGACACAGTCACCTTAACCTCACCCTTTCATTTACACACACTGTCCGTCATGCTCTGCTCATGCTGGAACAAAGGAGTGATGGGTGGAGGTGAAAAGGGATCAAAGCCAGGTGAGGAGAGTGACAGATTCATTATGAAAAGTCCAGCTGATACCAGCAGGCTTCCGTGCTGGTAAATGCTGTTGAGTGTTGATTTTGATGATCACCAGTAAAATGGTAAAGCTTTCAGTGAAGCTGTTTCACCAAGAAAGTTTTTCTGGTTAAAGAGTTCTCTAGTTAGTATACAGTTCTTTTCTTTACAGTGAAAGTGAATGAGAACAAATGTAGGTGAGGTTTTTGCTCACTTTTCCGTACATATTTCTCCCCAAAATATGGTTAAGTAGGTACAAACACACACACA
>JADLZN010003978.1:0-33527 GCA_018155175.1 Sinocyclocheilus anophthalmus | reverse complement strand
AAAACAAAAACCTAAAAAAAAAAAAAAAAAAAGGGAACCAAAAACGCTAAAAAGGGCTTTAAGACACAACTTTTCAAAGGAAAAATACTGGTAGGTTGGTTATTATTTGAATATTACCAAATTTATTAAAAAATTAATAATTATACTTTAACTTGTGTAGACCAAACCGAGAATTCAGTACACAATACAGTTATTTATACTTATTGAAAACCTTATTCACTCTAATAGTGACTTGAAACAAAACAGAAGTTACAATGAAATATAATTTAAAAAACACTAAAGAGCTAATTATGTTAAACCTTAGTAACAAATGTTTGTCATCAAAACTGAAATAAGAATACTTTGACAAAAAGTTATTCAGGAGCATCATCTGTGACCAATTAGTTGGACCTGACCATAAAGCCTGACATTTTAAGCTCCTGCTTTTTAATATTTTAATAATATATATAAAGTTGTTCCTACTAAATTAACTATAAATGTACGTATCTATAATGTTGACTTCTACATTTGAAAGTTCAGTCAACCTTTGAAATAGATTATTTGACAAATTGGAAACCTGGATTTTTTTTTTAACAGGGCTACCGATTGTTGGCTTATGTGCAAATGATCATAGTATTTAGAATTGATGCTTTTCTCTCTGTGTGTGTGTGTTGTGTGGGTGTGGTGTGTGTGGTGTGTGGGTGGTGTGTGTGTGTGTACTGGGCCTGAAGTTGTGTTTTCTGGTGGGGGTAGACTTAATTTTGTCTTTGAAATAATTAAATAAGTAAACAAGAGAATAAAAAACAAACAAATTACAACAGAATAACAAATAACTGTGTATTTATATTGACTTAAATTATACTAAATTATTAACAAGTTTAAACTACTGAGTTGTTTTGCGTTTTGATTAAAATTAATGACAGGCAGCACGTTTATTAGGCTGCTGTCACTTTAACAGTCACACAACCTTAGTGTGGTGGGAATTTCCCACAGTATGAACAATACACTCAATCCAGCACCAAAGTCCTGTTATAGTAGTGGCTAAAGGGTTGTGTGTGTGTCTGTGTACTCTCATGTACATTTCCTAACACTAGTGTTTTTTGCTAATAACACCTGCTGTAACATCTCCAAACCTAACCTCTCTCTCTCCTTCCTTCTGTGCTCCTCGAGCAGTTCTGGGTTGCTGTATAATTTTTCCCTGAACTTTGTCAACCTGGCCTTTGCTAAAGCTTTTTTTTCTCACTTGATGACTGTCTACAATGGAACAAATCATAAATCAAAATATCAACAGTTAGCAAATTTTAAATTAATATTAAATTCGTAAGACATATTTAAAAGTCATACACAATATGCTTAGATTCTCATTCCCGAAACATAAGTTATCTTTACCGCAACTGGCCTTAAATGGTTGTGGTATATGAGAATTGTGTTGCGGAGGATGAGATGATGCCTCAGTATGTTTTGCTAACAATAGAGAAGCCATAATGGCTTTGCTAATTTTTTCTCAGTGCATATTATTAGACCTTAATAAAGTACATTTTCATAAAAAAAATGGTAAACCTAACAATTTTCGAAATGTAGAAAACTTCCTGTTTTGGTAATGATAATCAAAATGTTGTGTTAACATTCTGACAATATAATATTTAATATTTAACTGGAGAGCTATAAAGAGATTGTCTTACCTGGTCTTGAAGTAACTGGCCCATGTGCTTCTTCACTCAAAATCAAACTTTATTTAATTTCTGTATGTGTGTTTAAACCAGGGCTGTCCAAACTCGGTCTTGAGGGCCGGTGTCTGCGAGTTGAGCTCCACACTAAGTAAACACCCGGAAGCAGCTAATCACGCTCTTAATAGAATAGAACCTTTCAGTCAGGGTGTGAGCAAGGGGAGCTAAACTCTGCGGGACACCGGCCCTCAAGGACCGAGTTTGGACAGCCCTGGTTTAAACAGTCCTTAAAAAATGTTGCGGAGGATGAGAACATCAGGCATGGACACATCATTTTCCTACTTTATTTTCATTATCATTATAAATGAATATTCAGTGAATTATTTTTTCTGTCATCTAAAATAATCTAGTAGAACATCCATTTATTTTTTTTCTAAATATTTTTATGTTCATTTGTTTTAATTACAACATAACACGCATTTGAACACAGCCGGACGCATTGCGGTAATGAGAATTTCAGCAGAAAATGCAGTAAAATAGAAAAATAATTAATTCTCAAGTTGAAATTACACATTGTGCAAGGTAGAGAACAGTATTGTTTTTATTCTGATGCTTTTTTATATTACTAAGTTACATGTTTTATATTTAAAATCATTAGTGCCGTGGTGTTTTAATGGTTTCGTGAGAATCACCCATATATACATACATATATATATATACACACATATACATACATGCTAGTAACTTGCTATCATCTTAACAACATGCTAATCATGCTAAAAACATGTAAGCGAATTGCTAGTAACTAGCTAATCATGCTACCAAAATCGCTAGTAGCATGCGAATAAGTATAGCAACATGCTTGTACATGTAAATCATGCTAGAACATGGTAGCACTGTAAGTCACTTGCTAATCCTGCTAGCAACATGTAGTCACATGGTAATAAGGATAGAAAGTGCGATCGAATGCCTAGACTTGCCTACTCATGTTGGCGAAATGCTAGTCACTGACTAATCATGCTAGCAACTTGCTAGTAGCATGTCAATCATGCTAGAAACATGCTAGCGACATGCTAGTCACTTGCTAATCATGTAGCGACATGCTAGTCACTGGTTAATCATGCTATAAAAGAGCTAGCGGCATGCTAGTAATTACTAATCATGCTAGCGACATGCTAGACACTTGCTAATCATGCTAGCAACATGCTAGTAACATGTTAATCATGCTAGAAAAATGTTAGCGACATGTTAGTAACTTTTTGCTAAACATGCTAGCGACGTGCTAGTCACTTGCTAATCATGATATCAGCATGCTAGTATCATGTTAATCATGCTAGAAACATACTAGCAACATGCTAGTAACCTTGTTAATCATGGTGGCGTCATGCTAGTAACTTGCTAATAACATGCTAGCTACTTGCTAGTCATGCTAGCAGCATGCCAATCACTTGCTAATCTTGATAGCAACATTCTAGTAACATGCTAATCAATTTAGAAACATGCTAGCGACATATTTGCAAATTGCTAATCATGCCAGCAATATGCTAGTAACGGGTTAATTACGCTAAAAACATGCTAATCGTGCTAGAAACATGTTATCAACATCTATCTAATCTATTTAAATTTTCAAACTTCAGGCTTTTACAACTGCTTTAAACTTTCAGGCTCGGCTTTCTCAAGCCAACATAAAGTTGGTCTTGACAAACTTTTTTATCTAGTCTAAAACAAGATCTTAATTATAACGTATGCAGCCTACAAATGCGACCTCCAGAGAATGCAGCCTTCCATTTGAGAAATGGCCTAAGTCTAAGACTATTTAAAAATAGGGCTGGACGATGTGGCCAAAATTTCAATCACAATATATTTCTTAATTTCTGACGACACAATATAAACAATAATAATATTTTTTAAAAATCCTCAGAAAAATTGCCAAGAACACCCACAACAGATGTCTGTACCCACAACTTGTGAAAAAGGAATTTGCCAAGTCTATAAAACGTCCTATAAAACTATATCATATTTTAGAAAACAAATGGCAAAAATAAATGAATGGTCACCTTTTATTTGTATTTAGCCTTCATACAAACAAGAAATGTGAAATCACTGTCAAATAAACATAAGACTCTCAGTCTCACCTTATTAATATTAATATATTTAACTAAACTATAACAGGCTGATTATTCTTATAGATTGAAACAAAAGTGCTTCAGCCAGGATAACGAATATGAAAAGTGCTCGGAGTTGTGGCAGAAAACAGAAAAAAAGAGTGAGCAACAACAAAAACATGTTGCTGTAGACAGACTCAATCTCTGCCAGCAGGAGGCGCTTTAGAGCAAAGACTAGACTGTGCACTCCTAATACTTATGAATGGGAGAAAGTACAACGCCCAATATGGCGAATAAGCCCCGCCTACTAAATGAAAGAGCCAATCGTTGATTAGTAAAGTCATTGCGTCACTGCACAGCTGCTGTTAGAAGCTCCGGTATATCTAACAACATATATAACAAATATCTATGGAGTACATCTGCGGTAATAATATAATGTTAAACATTCAATACGCCTGTATAGCTGATGTGCGTGAGTTGATACGCAAAGCGGCGCAAATGCGCGAGCTTCTCGTGCGAAAATCCCTTTCTCGCAGACATCACTAATCACTAGTTTGTTGTTCGGTCGTCAAAACCAAGTAAAACAATTCACAAGCCACTTAAGTTACTTGACGGTAAGGAGAGAGAGCGCACTGCTGTTGCATGATCTTGCTACTGTTCAATAGTGAGCTCACACGCATCATTTGGATTCAAACTAAAACAAACAAAAATGATAGCGGCATTCACTGTAAACATTTATTTTAAACGTCAAGCATACACAACTTACTTAAAGTGAAACTAGCAGCCTGTAAGTGTTTCTCTCGTTCTGCACCAATACAAATGCTACATGTTTTGCTTGCTTGACGTATAATTGCATTTTATGAGTGGCTTGGCATCTAAGAGCAGACATTCAGATGAAAAAAACGTACAATACATTTTAATGGAATTAATTAAGTGTGAAAATAACTGAAGGGAATATCTATTTGCTAAATGAACTAAGCCAGCTAACGTTATCCATATTATTTTGGTTTCTGTACCCAGTATTTAAAAAAAAAATTACAAATGGTATGAAAACACAGGTATCGGTACTCCGTATCGGCAAGTACATAAAATAAAAGTAGCTATCCGTATTGGCCTCGTTCTGAAAAAAGTGGTATCGGTGCATAGGCTACCTAATTCTTCCTTCTTTATAGGGGAAGTCGTGGCCTAATGGTTAGAGAGTCGGACTCGTTACCCAAAGGCTGCGAGTTCAAGTCTCCGGTCCGGCAGGAATTGTAGGTGGTGGGAATGAATATACAGCGCTCTCTTCCACTTTAATACCCTTGAGCAAGGCACGAACCCCCAACTGCTCCCCGGCCGCTGCAGCATATGTCACAAACATCACCATCATGAACACACACACACTGTTTCCCAATACTAAATACAACTATGTATATAAAATATTATTTATTGAATAATAAACAACAACAGCAGCCATCATAAAAGTTGCTAAACAATTCAGTCAAAAGTACAAAGGCAGCGCTCTAATATACAGCATTACATTTACATAAAATATAACGTGATGAGATTTTGCCTTCAGCTGTCTCTATTTGCTCTCTAATAGATTGATGAGAGCAACGACTGCCCTTTAGAATTACCCAAAACGAATTATATCTCATGCTTAACCTCTATAGAGACATCAGAGCCAGCAGCGAATTCCAGAAGATCTGACCGAGGTGAGGCGCTCTCTCTGCGGGCTCATGAGAGCTGAACAGCCACTGACGCCCTGGAGCTCACGTCTCTGAAAACATCGAAGCAAATTTTCAAATAGATGTTATCTTTATTATGAAATGAGATGCAGATTCAGAGTTATAAAAATCCACATGAGGTGGTTTATAATTTGCAAAAAATACAAATATTGCAAAAGTACACATTAGCTGATCAACTTGCAGTGTAAGGCTCAATGCTTTCCATCGTCAAGTGCGCTCGTTTCTGTTGATGTCATCAATCTGGCAACCTGCGTGTGCGTCAAGTCTGAGGAGGAGGGGCCGGGTGAAAAAAAAACATCTCCAATATTTTGAATTTGGACTGCAACACCAAGTTCAATCCTACATACAGCACCTTTGCACAATAAGACATGAAAGAGAACTTAGTTTAGTACTCACATGCCCAGGGCTGGGACAAAAAATCGGCCCTGGCATTTTTTGGTCCAGGCAGCCCACCACCACTTCGAGATATATAATATATATATTATATATTATATATATATATATATAAGATTTTTTAATGTTTTTTAAAGAATTATCTCCTGCTCACTAAGCCTGCATTTATTTGACCCAAAATACAAAAAAAGCATTAATATTGTGAAATATTTTTACTATTTAAAATAAACTATTTTGTGACTATTTAAAAACTATTTTAAAATGTAATTTATTCATGAGTCCAAGCTGAATTTTCAGCATTCATTACTCAAGTCCCATGATTCTTCAGAAATCATTCTAATATTTGGTACTCAAGAAACATTTATTCTTATTATTAATGTTGAAAACAGTGAGTAGAATTTTTTCAGGTTTTTTTGATGAATAGAAAGTTCAGAAGAACATAATTTATCTGAAATATAATTTTTTTGTAACATTATAAATGTCTTTATTGTTAATTTTGATCAATCTAATGCGTCCTTGCTGAATAAAAGTAATAATTTCTATAATTTTCCCAAAAATAAATACAAATTAAATTAAATTATACTGACTCCAAGCTTTTGAATTGTATAGTGTATGTTACAAAAGCTTTTTATTTCATATGAATGCTGATCTTTGGATCTTTCTATTGGATCTTTCTTACTGTTCACAAATTTTTGACTGGTAGTGTATGTTACAGTGATCTCAATATAAAGTAGAATGTCGTGGAAAGTTAATTTATTTCAGTAATTCAACTCAATTTGTGAAACTTGTGTATTAAATAAATTCCACACAGACTGAAGTAGTTTAAGTCTTTGGTTCTTTAATTGTGATGATCTTGGCTCACATTTAACAAAAACCCACAAATTCACTATCTCAAAAATTAGAATATGGTGACATGCCAATCAGGCTAATCAACTCAAAACACCTGCAAAGGTTTCCTGAACCTTCAAAATAGTCTCTCAGTTTAGTTCACTAGGCTACACAATCATAGGGAAGACAGTTGTCCAGAAGACAATCATTGACACCACTCACAAGGAGGGTAAGCCACAAACATTCATTGCCAAAGAAGCTGCTGTTCACAGAGTGCTGTATCCAAGAATGTTAACAGAAAGTTGAGTGGAAGAAAAAAGTGTGGAAGACAAAGATGCACAACCAACCGAGAGAACTGCAGCCTTATAAGGATTGTCAAGCAAAATCAATTCAAAAATTTGAGTGAACTTCACAAGAAATGAACTGAGGCTGGGGTCAAGGCATCAAAAAGCCACCACACACAGACGTGTCAAGAAATATGGCTACAGTTGTCGTATTCCTCTTGATAAGCAACTCCTGAACCACAGACAACATCAGAAGCGTCTTACCTGGGCTAAGGAGAAGAAGAACTGGAATGTTGCCCAGTAGTCCAAAGTCCTCTTTTCAGATGAGAGCAAGTTTTGTATTTCATTGGAAACCAAGGTCCTAGAGTCTGGAAAAAGGGTGGAAAAGCTCATAGCCCAAGATGCTTGACGTCCAGTGTTAAGTTTCCACAGTCTGATGATTTGGGGTGCAATGTCATCTACTGGTATTGGTCCATTGTGTTTTTTGAAAACCAAACGTCACTGCACCCGTTTACCAATAAATTTTGGAGCACTTCATGCTTCTTTCCGCTGACCAGCTTTTTGAAGATGCTGATTTCATTTCATTTTCCAGCAGGATTTGGCACCTGCACACTGCCAAAAGCACCAAAAGTTGAAAGTTGGTTAAATGACCATGGTGTTGGGTGTGCTTGACTGGCCAGCAAACTCACCAGCCTGAACCCATAGAGAATCTATGGGTGTATTGCAAAGAGGAAAATGAGAAACAAGGAGACCAAAAATGCAGATGAGTGAAGGCATGGTCAAAGAAACCTGGGACTTCCCATACCAACTCCGCAGTGCCCACAAACCTGATCACCTCATGCACGCCGAAATGAGGCGTAATTAAAGCAAAGGAAGCCCTACCAAGTATTGGTACATGCTACAGTAAATGACATACTTTCCAGAAGGCCAACCAAATCACTAAAAAAATTTTTGTTATTGGTCTTATGAAGTATTCTAATTTGTTGAGATTTTTGTTGGGTTTTTGTTAAATGTGAGTCAAAATCATCAAATTAAAAGAACCAAAGACTTAAAACTTCGTCTGTGTGCATTGATTATTTAATACACGAGTTTCACAATTGAGTTGAATTACTGAAATAAATAAACTTTCCCACGATTTCTAATTTATTGAGATGCACCTGTATGTAGCCTATGTATCACACTCATATCACATCTTCTTTTGGATAAGAATAAAACGTCAGGTCCGACAATATCGTGTCTTTTTTTATTTAAAATCTAGATTTATTCGCACTGGCCCATGGAAACCTCTATTAAACACACTTGACTTGACTTGGCCAAAAAAAATTGTCGGGGACGAATTTACGTTTTATTAAAAACTGTTTACGTATTCTACACTCATGGTGCACAGCCGCGCACACACATTACGATAGGTTAGATGCCTGCCTCCGTTGCAAGTCCCTATCAAGCACTTTACCAATTCAACTACTCTCTTCTTCTTCTTCTCCTCCTGCCTTGCTCTTTGACCCACATCACTCACCGCAGAGCAAGCCTGTTCTTAATAAATCTCCTGTGAAAACGGGGGGAAAAGCCGACGAGGAAGAAGTTGGGGTGATGCAATCTTTATATAGGCGGAGCAAAAAACTTAATCACTCCGTCTATAGCGCATTGTGATTGGATTTTTACGCTGTCAATACAGGAGACAAAACCAATGGGCCACTGGCTGCTCGCTGTCCCTGCGTGATGGTTTTCGGCAAAAAAACAAAAAAACATTCTGTCGACCCCTTAAGTGCGTCGGCCCACCGGGAAAATGCCCGGTATGCCCGATTACCAATCCAGCCCTGCACATGCCGTGTGACAGCCGCTTTTTGTGCGTGTGCTCGGATGTGTGCACTCAGAAAACACTATATCAGAAGTTTAAAACGATATGGCTTTAAAACACATGATTTCAACGTGATAGACATGATAATCAAAACCAAACAGATGTTTTTTGGCAGAGTATTTGAGGTAAGAGCTGTAAAGGTACAGCCCTATTCTGGAAAAGGTGGCGATTAAAAATACATTCATGAAAACAGTGCGTTTCTGCTTCCACTCAAAATAGGCATTTTCTAAATTATATAGTAAATGATCTGTGGAGTATTTTGAGTGGAAACGTCACAGACACATTCTGGGGACACCTGAGACTTATATTAGCCTACATCTTGTAAAAATGGGCGTAATAGGTGCCCTTTAACATTATTTTGTCCAAGGTTAATATGCAGAGACAGCTACAAAGTAGCCATTTCTCGTAGGCACTATACAAACATTACTTGCATTACATTATTAGCCTATTTTCTTGTGTGTTTGTTTGTTTGTAGAACATCTGACATTTCCACAAAACAATGGTTTAACCAATGGAGTCCATTTGGGGTGGGATCAGCTGTTTGTTTGACCAATGGCAGGAGTATTCAGACTTGTTTCAAAATAATAAGTTTTGTATTTCTGTTTAGTGTATCCTGTAGTGCAAAAATTAGTTAAACACAGAATGAGCTCTCACACAGTGTTGTTTCGGTGTAGTAAAATGAACAATCAGACTATGTAGCTGTCCCTCTGTCTCATTCTCTCTCTCGTTTACTGAGGTGACCATATTGCCATGGCCCTGTTCCACCATCCCTTATTACTCAGACACATCCGCTAATTGCAATCAAAATAACAAAACAACATATGTCAACACCCCAGAGACCACAGCACTGGTGTCCTGCAGTCACCGGAATGAAGAGTGATGGTTGACAAATGAGCGCTTGATTGGTTACATAAATTACTTTCAGTAGACCGAGCATCTCACCAGGCACTGCAAGCAAACTTTCATCATTAAGCTGGGGAGAGGGAGTGCTGGAGAGAGAGAGGACCAGGTGAAGAGAGAAAGAGTGGCAGAGACAAGAAAAAAATAAGAAAGGGTAGAATGTGTAGGCAGTGGACAGTAGTTGCATTTGCATATTATTATTTACATAAAAAAATTTAAATACAGCACAGATATTGCAGCAAAAGGAATGTCTGGAAATGTAACTGATATTTCCTTCTGACACACTAGAGCAAAAGATAGAAATAACTGGCCTTTATTTATTTTATTTTTTTTGTGAAAATGTCCTAAGACTTTTGCATAGTACTGAATATATGTATATTTGTATTGTTGCTATTTTAAAGCACCCCGATGTCATCCTCGATCATGATGTTTCACTGTAGACATTGTCTGATGCCAATTTGGTAGACATTGCCCAACCCTAGAATCAATGCAGCAATGAAAGTCATGGGGTCCAATGTTGTATGTATAAATTCTGAGATTTTTTGTTTTTAATTCAATTGTGTACATGTAATGAGATGATATTGTTTTTAATAACATGTATTTTTAATATATAACAATAGAGGGCAGTAATGAGTTTCATTTGTTATTCAAGGTAGTTTACAGTACACTATATTGTGGCAATATAATGATGAATTCAATATCCATATGATGAGAAAAAAGAATATGTGTTCCTTAAGTTTTCCTGAGCCTGGAACTCTTGACTAATGTCAGTGTGGAGTTAGTCTCAATTATTTATTTGTTTATGTATGAGCCCTTTTTTCACCAATGCTCTATGATCTCACTAACTGTCAGCAGGGGGCAGACGTGTCTCAGATGCAGTTTGATGTTGTGAGCAACACCTTTTTAGCCAGTAAAAGAGTAGCAATATACAACATGGGTATATCATATATATTCTGTACTACATAGGCTATTCTACACACTTTCTAAACGGCTGTCATAATCTCTTTTAGTTTCTTGTGAAATTTCATTGTCTTTTATTTAAAAGAGAAGATTTAAGATTAAATGGTGAGCAGTTAGCAGCCCTTCAGGATTAGTCAAGCTAATTGCCTGCAGTCATGATAAAATTAGTTATTTTCTGAATTTGCTTTTTAAAAACTGTTCAAAGTGCCTTTGATATGTCTTTATTAGAAATTCTTGTTGATAAAATCCAACTGACTGACAGTAGCTGCTTATTGTACTTCCAATAAATAATGATTGGTTGGGATAATAATCTTAATAGCGATCTAGCGCTGGGTGGGCTGCCAGGCTTGTAGGCACAGAGAGATCCACAGACCTGACAGAACTAGCACAACTCTGAGGAGACGGAGAGAAAAATAAATTGGGTGAGGAGAAAGGGATTTTAGGAAAGAAGTGATGAAAGAGCATGTAGTGTTTTTAGATCACAAACTCCATGATGAGTGGAAATGTTTTATAGAGGGTGGAGAGGCAGATCAATGAGACAGAGAGAGTGTAGGCTACAAAGAATGCAAACAAAATATGAAAACAGGACACGTTTAAATATTCTGATATTATAATTCTTCGGAAGTGTCAGGGAACGGCCCATAATAATCAGAAACGTTCTCAGCCTTTTTGTTGTTGTTGTTGTTTTCAGTGACTGACATAGTCCTGCTTCTTTCTTAGAAAACATTTTAGGCCACATTTTTTTTACTTTTACTTTATTAACTTTAGTATCACAACTCGTCTCCTGATGCTCAGCCGGTTCTTTGGACATGGCATGTATACTGTAATATGGTGTGTTTGTAGTTCCCTGTGGCTTATATAATGAAAGGAAAGCCCTTCTCTTAAAGTGATATGACTTCTAAAGCACCTAATAGTCCCAAAGCAGCGGTTCGGTAATTCATAACTCCTGTAATGTTACCTGTTGCTTAGCACTCAAGCTAAATGGATTATCTTTGTCTGTTGAAGTGTCTGTCATTGAGTTCAGAAGCTCTGGCCTATTTCTGCTGGACATGTTGATGCATTTGAGTTCTCTATTCATGCAGCAGTGTCCTGGGATTTGGCTTTATGATTCAGTTACTCTATCAGGCTCTTTTTTTCTGAAACACAAATTACAATGTCACATTACAATGATTCTAATTCTTAGTTTTGCCTTGTTCTGTTTATGATATGCTGACAGAAGCTAAATGATTTTCAACGGTCGCTTTGTCGCGTCGTGTTGCGGCGCAGACACGGTGTCAGCATAGTTTGTCAGTACAGTCAGTAATGTAGCAGAATGAAAAGTTAGTATCTTTCTGCAGTCCAATAGACGGCAGTGCAGTGGTGGTTGAGTCTGTTGAATGGTGATTTAACGCTACGTTTTGACCTAGTTGGAGAGACTCAATGCTCGGTAAATAAACAACAATGTCCTCGTCTTTTACTCTCACAATGAGCTTATCATATTCGTTTGCTACATTAGTAGGGCCCTGTGATTTCCGCGATGCAGAAAACATGGACGGAATCCAGCCATAAAAACGGAATTTACTGTAACGCAGAATTTCATGGAATTTTTCTTATTTTTTGATGAATAAATAAAAAACAGGTCAGTACATATATACATGTAGACTGTGTCTGTGAATATCAAACTGCAAAAATACGATTTAAATACTAATGTTCTGCATGTTTGTGATTACCAGAAAATACACAACACAGAGTTTGTGGTAAAAAAAAAAAGATGAATTATTATTTATTCATTTTAGATGTTTACATTTGGAAAAGCTGTGCTTCCTGCATAAACCTGCCCCTGTTGGTTTGGCAGTGGCTTGCTTGCCCTACAGTTACCTTGTTTAATTTCTTAATTAAAGTTATATATATTTTGTTCTATTTGTTTAGTTATTTATAATAAGTGAAGTTTACTGTTAAGTGCACTGATGTCAGACTCATTTTGAATAATAAAGTTTATTGTTAAATACCCTGCCTCCACTGTAGGCCTATGTTTGTCACATTATTATAAGTGTTTGATCACCAAATTTGAGTTATCATTGCTAAAAATGTTTATGTATATATATTCTGTTTATATATACTGTATATATATATACAGTGGGGAAAAAAAGTATTTAGTCAAGCCACCAATTGTGCAAGTTCTCCCACTTAAAAGATGAGAGAAGAAACTATGAGAGACAAAATGAGAAAAAAAAAAATCAAGAAAATCACATTGTAGGATTTTTAAAAAAATTATTTGCAAATTATGGTGGAAAATAAATATTTAGTCAATAACAAAATTTCATCTCAATACTTTGTTATATAACCTTTGTTGGCAATGACAGAGGTCAAACGTTTTCTGTAAGTCTTCACAAGTTTTCACACACTGTTGCTGGTATTTTGGACCATTCCTCCATGCAGATCTCCTCTAGAGCAGTAATTTTTTGGGGCTGTCGCTGGGCAACACGGGATTTTCAACTCCCTCCAAAGATTTTCTATGGGTTGAGATCTGGAGACTGGCTAGGCCAATCCAGGACCTTGAAATGCTTCTTACGAAAACACTCCTTCGTTGCCCGGGCGGTGTGATTGGGATCATTGTCATGCTGAAAGACACAGCCACATTTCATCTTCAATGCCCTTGCTGATGGAAGGAGGTTTTCACTCAAAATCTCACGGTACATGGCTCCATTCATTCTTTCGTTTACACTGATCAGTCGTCCTGGTCCCTTTGCAGTAAACAGCCCCAAAGCATGATGTTTCCCCCCCCATGCTTCACAGTAGGTATGGTGTTCTTTGGATGCAACAAAGCATTCTTTCTCCTCCAAACACGACAAACAAAAGTTGAGTTTTTACCAAAAAGTTATACTTTGGTTTCATCTGACCATATGACATACTCCCAATCCTCTTCTGGATCATCCAAAATGCTCTCTAGCAAACTTCAGACAAGCCTGGACATGTACTGGCTTAAGCAGGGGGACACGTCTGGCACTGAAGGATTTGAGTCCCTGGCGGCGCAGTGTGTTACTGATGGTAGCCTTTGTTACTTTGGTCCCAGCTCTCTGCAGGTCATTCACTAGGTCCCCCCGTGTGGTTCTGGGATTTTTTGCTCACAGTTCTTGTGATCATATTGACCCCACGGGGTGAGATCTTGCGTGGAGACCCAGATCGAGGGAGATTATCAGTGGTCTTGTATGTCTTCATTTTCTAATAATTGCTCCCACAGTTGATTTCACACCAAGCTGCTTACCTATTGCCAGATTCAGTCTTCCCAGCCTGGTGCAGGTCTACAATTTTGTTTCTGGTGTCCTTTGACAGCTCTTGGGTCTTGGCCATGGTGGAGTTTGGAGTGTGACTGTTTGAGGTTGTGGACAGATGTAACGAGTTCAAACAGATGCCATTAATACAGGTAAAGAGTGGAGGACAGAGGAGCCTCTTAAAGAGGAAGTTACAGGTCTGTGAGAGCCAGAAAACTTGCTTGTTTGTAGGTGACCAAATAATTATTTTACAGAGGAATTTACCAATTAATTCTTTAAAATCCTACAATGTGATTTTCTGATTTTCTCATTTTGTCTCTCATAGTTGAAATGATGAAACTCTATGATGAAAATTACAGGCCTCTCAACTTTTTAAGTGGGAGAACTTGCACAATTGGTGGCTGCCTAAATACTTTTTTGCCCCACTGTATATACTGTATTCTATATACAGTGCCAGTCAAAAGTTTGGACACATGAATGGGAAGTGTTTCCAAACTGTTGACTATAGGCTTACTGTAGTATAATATAGCCTACACATAAAGAATATCGGCCGATATACCGGTATCGGTCTTTTTTACACCCTAATATTGGCATTGGCCCCCAAAAAACCCATATTGGTCGGGCTCTAGTTTAAATACAGTGCTTCAGCAAAAAATATTGTGTGACTGCAGAAGAACTAAACCTATTAATCGTTATATTATGTCCTTTGCTGGAATGTAATATCGGAATTCTGAAATGTCTAAGCCATGTTGCAGGGGATGAGCATGCTCTCTACATATAACAGTGGTTGTGCTCAAAGGGAAACCCCTGTCTCTTTCTACCCTAAACTCTATACACTCATAACGCTAAAAATTGTAATTATATATGATATATGGCATGAAAGGTGTTTTATCTTAATTCTACTACGGAACTAGAACTTAATTTAATGCACTGCAAAAAGCCTATTCTTACCATTTTTTTTTATTTTGTCAGATTTTCTTTTAATAGGAGTTATTTTATCTGAACGCACTCACTTTAATTTTTATATAAACAAGTAAAAAAATCTGTCCGTGCAGTTAAAGAAAATACTCTTTTTCAAGATGCATCCTATCAAAACAAGCCTAAATATCTTATGCAGTGTTGCTTTTGAAGTAAGTTTAACATGTTTAAGGATTGTAAAATATTTTTGCTGGGAAAGAAGTCACGGAAGACTAATTAAAAACTCATTAGTAAGTCTTTTTTTAATTTATATTTATAAATATTTATTGTTGGATTAAAATTAGATTTATACCAGTATCTGTATTTAAACCACAGTATAAAGTTTGTAAGTACAGTGTACTGTGACAATGTACAGTGTACTGTATATTGTCACACAAGATTTCTATTTCAAAATAAATTCAGTTTTTTTTCTTTTCTTTTCGTTTTTTTACTTTTTATTAATAAAATTAATCCAAAAGTGTCACAATTGCAAAAAATAATCCAAAACTATTAAGCAGCATAGCTGTTGCAACATTGAATAAATAAAATCAGCATATTAGAGTGGATTTCTGAAGGTCTGTGGACACTGAAAGACGGGAATGGCTGCTGAAAATTCAAGCATTAATCAAGAAATACATTTTAAGGGTAATGAATAATATTTTTAAGTGTATAAAATAGAAAAAACATTTAAATTAAACTATAATTATATATTTCACACTATTCTGGCCTTATCAAATAAAATGCAGCCTGGATAAACATAAGAGATTTAAAAAAATCATTAAAAATCTTACTGATTGCAAACCTTTCAACTGCTGTGTGTGTATGTGTGTGTGTATATATATATATAAATAATAACATTTGCGATTGCGCTCAGCACTCTTTGGCACTCTTGCTTATGTGATATTACTTGACTACATTATATCTTATAAATATATATATACCTGGATATAACAGACAGGTGCTAATACTATTACCATAGTCAACATTGAAGTGGACAAAAGGTGTCCTAAAACTTAAAACAACTGCCCTTCTTGTCTTAGGACAACTTGATTAAACTTTTTTGATCCACTTCAAAATATTGGAAATACTGTGGTGTGTGTGTGTGTGTGTGTGTGTGTGGTGTGTGTGGGTGGATATATATATATATATATATATATATTATATATATATATATATATGAGCAATATCACATAATGGGGTTTGTATGTAGTTTAATGGCATTTTCAGATGGTTACTGAAGTGTTCTGAATAATTGCAAGTCTGGTTATTAGATTCACAGTTATCAATCACCAAGTGAAAGTCATAAATCTGATTACTTGGAAAACTAACAGCACACCTGTCATTAACAAATCAGATAATGTGAAGTACTATGGCTATATTTAAGGCTGTTCATTCAGTTAGTTTGCCTTGAGTACATTTTGTACGTGTGTGAACGGGTGGCACATGTGTGTTGGAAATTATTGGTACATACATAAGCATGAATCTGTTAGTGTATATGTTTTGTAGTGTGGCAGGGATAATTGGATCATTCAGGGGAAAAGACAAGTTGATGGACGGCAGTTTAACAAGACAAAGATTGCACAAGATGGGATTTCAAAGAGCAGAGAATCTATAGCCGCAGGAGTTAAGACAGAGCTGGTCACAGGCTGCCTTCAGGTGCCTGGCACTTGGCCCATCTCCTCTATTAGCGGAAGAGTGGCTTACAGCTACAAAACTGAAAGAATGTGCTATTTCTCACTTCAAAAGAAAGAGACCACAGAGCGTTGAGATAAGCCACAATCAGATGCAGTGTAGACGAGAGAAGACATGTCCTCCTAAGGAATTAATTCAGTTCTTTACGTTTATGTGCATGCCTGTTGGCCACAATTTAGGATAATTAGGAACAAGGATTTGTGAAGCATTATTTTAAACTTCTCAGGAAGTTCTATATGAACTTGAATCAATCTGTGTTGCTGTCAAAAATGTGTTGTTGAATCATTTGCTGCTGTATGTCTGTGTACAATATAACAAATATTGTATATGCTGAAAATAAAACACTGTCAACTGAGAAAATAAGTTCCATAGTTTTAAGCACCACAGCTTTCCAATCCAACAACATGAATATTTTGATTTAAAAACAAAATCAATAAATAATAATAATAATTTTTGGTCATTCCTAAAGTGCAGTAGGCTACATGTCCCAATGATATGTGTTAATAACATTGGGTAAAATATTATAGGATGAAAATCTCAAAAATGAAAATATTATTAATTAGAGTTGTTTTTTCATAAATACAAAATAAAAAAGAGGGTCATTTCAATCTCTTTTGAGCTCTTTTATACAGGATAAAGTTAGTTTAAGTGTTAAAGTTAGTTATAAAGTTAGTGATCATTGAGTTAGCATATAGCATTTAACTCTTTTTGACTATTAAATGAGTATCACTTAAACTTATATTGCAACGGGGGGAAACATCCAGTTTTCCCATTAAAGTAATCATTTACATAGCAAGTGCATGCCATAAAAGTCAACATCTGCTCAAACTGAAGTGCTTAAATGACTTAAAATTCACTCGTATTCTATGTTCACTATAATATAATTTATTTGGATCATTACCACTCATTTATTGCGGTTTCTAGATGTTTGGGTGCTTGGGTTTGTCTTTATGGTTTGTGTGTGGTTTAATAGTAAGAACAGTAGATGGCAGCATGGCGTACCGTTAGGAAGGCTGTAAATTCCTCATTCATGATCTCTATGTTCCTCTGTCAAATGGTAAGATTCCCCAGGGCTACATGGGAATGGCAAAGTATGATGTCATCTGAATGGCCAATGAAAAAAAGATGGATTCCTACATTCTTGTTCTATCTATTCCCCCACAATTCTACATGAAATCAATGCAAAAGATCAATACCAATGTAATGTTATTATGGAGAATGAGCATGAATTTTGTTGTTTCATAGTGTTCTCCTTTTTCTTGCAGAAATGTATGAAAAAAAAATGGTTTAAAGAAGCAAAAAGTAATTGAATCAGAAGGACATCATTGATTTGCGGGGGAATGATTCAGTTATGTTGGCTGCAGGGTGGGCTGACTGATTTCATATCCTGCCAGGAGAGTTAGACACAGAGTTTCATGGCATTGCTCGGCTTTTAACCATCATAAATAAGCACTTTCACTCCCTTTAATCTTTCAATGCCATTGATTTCATCCAGTGCTTCATTTGTCATTTCAAAGTGGAACAATTCAGGGAACAGTCACTTTAGTGCAGTTTAGTATTAATTATAAAAACAAACATTGTAAAAGTTTAGTCTTAATTTGATGTCCCCTTTGAGCACTTCAGCGCTGATTAATTGAAGTTCAAGACTATGGACTGGACCGTATTTTCCTCCATAAATACAATTATTTGTATATATTTACAAATTACAGGACCGTGCAAATCAGAGTGCTTTACTGGAGGAACGTTTTTTTCTCTCTCTCACTCTAATCTAACCATAGACAATGAATGGAAATATGAGGTCGACTGTCAACAACATGCTGGTTTCAGGGCAGACAGGGAGTTGGAGACAAAGCCAAACAAATCCCAGACCTGTCCTTGCAATGTTTCTATCATCTGTTGGGTGGATCCAGATTGGAATGTCTGTTTTAGGCCAGGGTGGAAGAGAGTAAGCCAGTAGCTGTGGAGTGATGGACCATTATCCCAGATCAAAGCAGGGCTCAGCAGGAATGACACAAGAAAACACACTAAGCCTGCTATATTAGGTAAACATGTGCTTGCCATTAAATACAGGCTTATGGAATATTGAAATGCCCACATAGTAATATGTCATTAAATCATATGTACATTAAACTTCCCTAGTCCCTCACCCGTGGTAAGATCAGTAACAAGTGGGTTGTTGCTTTTATAAAACAGTTTAAGCAGCACTATTATAAAACATCAGTGACCCCAATAAATTTGTTATTGATAATTACCACAGGAAACAATTATTCCGCTAATTGATGTAGTTGATTATACGGTTAGTTCCGGTCTTTGAAACTGATTGACTGAGTGTCATTCTGAGAGTGATTAATACATTCCATCTGTCTTTGTTTACGCATTTCAGACAGTTAGTTTGTGGTGGATATTGATGGAGTCATTGAATTATTCACTCAAACAATTAATTCAAAACAATGATTCATTCAGTTATGCTGCTACTGTGTTTTGTTGCTCAGTGATGATATAGTTAATAGTGCAACAGTCTGGCAATGGTAGTAAAAATACTTTTTATTTTCTCCATATAGGATCATTTATTTTATTGACAACTATAAAGGAAGACCTACTGTGAGCTATAAGGTTGTTAGTCAATGGTATATGCTGTTGTTGAAGCCATCAGACCACATTTTCAACTTAATTTTTGAACTATGAGTGATCACAAATCCTCTCCTGTGGCCTCATGGGATAGTAAAGTGTCCAAATGGATGTGCATTTCAGAATCTCGCTGGAAGTAATAGGTCATCCAGGGACATTTTGCTACCGTCTTATGAATACTGTGAATATACACAATATTATCATGCTAATTTATTTAATTATTTACTTGCATGGTTTCATATCCGGAGAGTGAACCAAATCCAGGGTAAGGCTAAAAACAGCCTAGTGTTAGTGTAATCTATTAACAAAATATATAAAATATGACTGAATTTGTTTTCAACTCGATAACATTCTAATAGAAACATTGTAAGTTCAGTGAAGCTATCTACACTGTATGATGATGAATAAATCGCTTATACTTACATCACACATACATCTGCATTTTGTTGTTTATGATGAGAGAATTCGAGAGAGAGCAGAATTCAGTCAGCTAGCGCGCACTCAACAACAAAATTCCGGTGTTTCAGCGATGACTCATCTGAATGCCTCTGATTGGCCATTGCATTCATAAAGTCAATGGAATCGTATGTGATTGGTTTTAACGTGCATCACTGTAAAAACGCAGAAAAAGAAATATGATGGAAAAAATAAACCCTAATATTAATTAGTATTACTAGCCTGATGAGGATGATAATAATAGTCATCATCATCATCATCTTGCCATCATCAAAGGTATCAGCCACGGGTCAGGTGTTATCGCTGACTATCGTCAATAAAGGATACTATCGTCTATCGGCACAACCCTAGTGGGCACTGTTGCAGTCTGCTGAATATACACAAAGTACCTAACTGGCAATATTGTGTGTAAAATATCACTCTTACAGTCGTCTTGTTGACGGTAATATCTGGTGTTCTACAATCTTGTTTTCTTCTTATATTACCTTTAACCACTTATGTGGGTATTTCTATATGATAGACAGGCAGGAATTCAATGACCTCAGATACTTTGATTGATGGAAGCCTTTCCTGATGTGGCAGCACTATGAAACAAGAGTTCCACTTCACATAGAATTAGAGGACAGGAGCTTCTGGACTGTTAACCCCCTGTTGCCTTGAGTACCTTTACGTTAGGTACTTCTCGGAGGGGCTGGTGGACAACCTTGACATGATACCGTCAGCAGCTCAGCATATTCACACAATGTTACAGGCAGAGAGTTAGTGAAGCAGTGACTGCAAGGCACTGGAGCAGCTGAGACTGAATAGTATAAAATGATTTAATGTTCCTCCCTCATGCCTACAGTGCCCTTTCATTCTGTCACTCACGCGTGAATCTACGAGGCAGGGGCTGAGAGTAGGGCAAGCTTGCGTCTGTCATTTTACCAAGTGTCTCTTGCCCTTGTGCTCTATAAGTTTATCAGCGAGTCCCTTATGGAGCGGCAATCATTTCCAGCATATTGGAGTGATTTCTTTTAGACTCAGTGAGAGAGATTGATTTTGTTTGTCATTCCTCCCTGCCCACTCTTCCATCTTGGAAGGTGTGTGTGTGCTTGCATGCGTGAGGGCGTGTGTGTGTTTGCCCTAGGGGGACATGTTGATGGGGGGAAAAATGTGATGGACTTATATTTCAATCATTTGCATTCGCTCACAAAACATTTGTGTTCAACTGCAAAAGTATTGTGATCCCCTGATAAACTTTGTGTTCTTTCGCAAAAAAATTATTACATTCCCTTAGAAACTTTGCACTCTCTCACCAAAACATTTGCGCTCTCTCACAAAATGATTGGGTTCTCCTGAGAACCTTGTGTGTTCTCTTGCAATTGCATACCCACAAGCTTACTTGCAAAAGCACTGAAGTATTTCCCTTCCCTCTTCTTTTTATTTCCATCACAAAAGTATCGCAAGTGTTACATCACAGACAGAGAGTCTCATTCAGTAAGCATGGAACGCACAAATTTGTATGTGAAATCTGCATTTGAAAGATATAATGAACAAATCATGATTCACCAATAACTTTAATACTAAAATTTTACCAAAAAAATTGTAACAACTGAAACCACACACACGCACAAATCATACTTTGGGTAGCCTAATAAATGTAAGATAAAATTTTATATATAGATATTATATAATATATTTCATATATACCGTAAAAGGGTACGAAAAGTTGTCATAGCTTGAGCTGTGAGGTTTTTCCTGCATGGAAATGCTGTGAAAAATCAAGCAAGTTATATGAGCATTTTGAGATAATGAGTTAATCTTTGTGCTATTTCTCACTCTCTGTCCCTTACCTTCTTATTACCTCTCTCCTTCACACTTATGGCTCTTTGAGTTGTAATTGGTGAAGTCGTGCCGTGACCTCTGGTCTCCGTGGAGACATGTCCTTCGAGACCTTTGTGTGTGCATGTTAGAGGTCGGCCGATACCGATAGCTAGGTTGGACTACACTGGCCGATACTGATTAATTAACCGATAGTTTTTAAAATGTATACTGAGCAAAAACTAAAATAGTGCTTTATTAACAAAACCAGTACTGAACCATACTAGAAGTAGTAGTAAAAATAATAATAATAGTAAATGTTGAAATTAACCGATTGTTTTAAAATTGATACTGAACAAAAACTAAAATAGTGCTTTATTAACAAAACCAGTACTGAACCATACTAGTCGTAGTAGTAAAAAAAAATAATAATAAATGTTGAAATGAACACCCTATAACAAGAAACAATACTTACACAGCTTTCATTAATCTTAATGCTACAAATGGACTCTTATTTTAAAGTGTTGCCACTTAATTTCAAATGTCATGTTTAAAGATGCACATCTTTAAATATATACACAAAGGCTATAGCATTAAAATTATATACGCAGCCCTCTACGAACACCTTGGCAATTGAATTGCCATTGGCTAGTAAATTTTTTTGTTCACTTGCCAGACTGATAAATATATATATTTGTTTGTAAAATGGCACAGTTTTATAAATTATCTGAAAGTACACTCTTAACATCAGTCAGTCACGCATTATAATATGATAATCAAGTATTAATAATAGAAGTTTAGTAATTAGAATTAAAACTTGATAACCATGTATGAATGTACAAAATATATCTGCGCTAAACTTATACTTAGCCTCCAACTCACACTGGCGAGTAAAATCTGAGAATTTATTAGCCATTGGCTAATATTAGACATCATTTAGTCGCCAGAGTGAAGATTTAGTCGCAATGTAGAGGGTTGATACATATGGATATTGTATGTATACTCTCAGACTTTAACTGCTTCTATTCTTGAACACTTGATGATTATCTAATCAAAATAAAAGCGCAGCGCTGAGTCTAGGAGAACTCACCGGTATCACACACACTCCGGACGCGTCGCGTTCAACTCGAGCAGCGGTCTAAAACAGTTTATTTAATCACCAAACAGACACAAGTTTACTTCAAGAATGAACAATTTGGCATAGATGAGTTTGAAGTTTGGTGTTTAAAAAACGGAGCAAACGGAAAGAGAAAGCGCGACCTATATTATAGCTCTATAAATGAAGCACACAGACTTTACACAATTCATTATGTACATTAAGAACGATTCGGGACCAATATAATGTAATTTAAAGGAAAACTATGTGAATGGCGCTCTGTGGCGCGGCAGGATTTTCTGTCGGCTGCATTTAAATCCGCGTCTGAAGTTTCCCGCTCTGTTCAGCGTGCAGTATCACGTGTCTAAACAAATAGCACGTGCTGTCAGTGATTTCAACCACTAGAGGCCGCTCTCGCACTGTGTAATGACACCAGACCCTTCTCAGCCGCTCCAGCAACGGACGCAACCCAGAAAACTATCGGCATGGATTTTTGCCAATAACCGATAGTTCCAGCAATTAACTATTGGTGCCGATTAATCGGCAAAACTGATACATCGGTCGACCTCTAGTGCATGTTATGCAGAGGAACTCGGCTGCTACTGTATTAGTCACTGAGGCAGTAGTCTTAATGTCTTCAGGGCCACTGTAAAAGTATCAAAACTAGCTTAATAGCAACTTAGATGTTTGTGTTAATGTATTATTCATTTAATTTCATCTTTTTGTGTTTGGTGATGCTAATTTGTTAATTCTCCACATGCTGTATTATCCTGCAGGCTAAGTGGTCTTGTTTTACACATACTGTATATGAAAAGTGTGGGTTTAAAAGAGAGGGAGGGCAAAATGAAGTGATCCATTGAGAAGATGAGCATGCAGTGGATGGTTGCAGGGTTGTTCTTTGTTACCATGGAACTTAGAAAACCATGTTTCATCGAAAGATAAATGCTTGTCTTATCTTGTCTTTGAGTATAAGATGAGATTGACTTTCATTTACTGGGCCAATAATACGATAAATTACTGAAAGAAACTCTGCTGTTAAAGGGATGTGTGATAAATTACTGAAAGAAACTCTGCTGTTAAAGGGATGTATGGTACAATCAGATCAAATATTGACAAAGTTTTGGTATTTCAGCAGCTCATTTCTTTTGTCTTTTGACTTTATTTACACGTGCAGGAATAAATGACTCTAGAATATGGAGGGTTTTCCAATCCATAACTTTTAAAAAGTTCCAATAGCTGCGACATTCTCACACTTGCTGACTTCAAGAGTAACCAGTGTTCTAATACCAAATTACTGTATTGCTGATAGCTTGCTGCCTTGCAAAACCTTGGAGCTCTGTATTTATAATTGATGCTGGATATATGTGGATAATGAGGCCTGATATGTGTCTGTGGATACTGTTGTTTGTTCATATTTTTTACTAGTTAAAAAATTGATGATGTCAGACAGTGCTGACATTGCTAACCATACTGTCGTGCTGACATTAATTTGGACTATATAAAAAGAAATATGTAAAATTATACATTGTGTAAAATGTGTAGTGCAAATATTATTATTATTATTATTAATTAGACTATTATTATTATTTATTTTGGCTTACAAGTATATAATTTATTTAAAATGTCTGTTAGTTCAAGGCTAGTTAAACATTTTAAAACAGAATAATATTCTTCAGAATGATACTGCTAGTACTGCTTTCAGTGATATATTTAGATATTTACCACATAGTACTGAAATTATACTGCGCTGAAGGCATATAAGCCAATGTTGTCAGGCTGTTCAAGCGTCTCCCTCTTTTGACAAAATAGAGAATTTCTGGGGGTTCTATAAATCTCTCTAGGTTTGAAGCATATCCCTGGTGTAATTAAAAGCTTTGATTAAGAATCATTTTGCCAAGCACTTTTGCCATACAGCAGACTCCAAAATTAATGCTTGAGACTCCATCATCAAAACAGCACAAACATCTCTAAAGTACTGAAGGCAATTAAAGTCACACTGCAATAAAGTGACTTTTTTTTTTCCTCTGGCAGAACACAGATTTACTCATCTGCTGATATAAATGCAGTCAGTGTGGCGTAATTTATCGACCTTATTTTAATGATACTCAGAAGTGTGATTTTATATCTACTAAACATCTGGACTGGTGTTGTGTGAGTCTGTATGGACTATACACTAGAGAACAGGTCACCGTTCTACTATTTAAATCTGTCTGTCTGTAGCTCACTTTTTTATTTTCTGATCATGCTAGCTCAATCCCTTGTTCTTTTTCTTCTTCACTCTCTGACTTAAAAACACACTTGCATTTTAAAAGGCCAAATAATAGATGGAGACAGGGGAATTCTTCCAGTAGCTGATCAGAAGGCGTCTGTATTGATCCGAGGGCTCATGAATATGCAGGCAGGGTGATCGGATAAGTGGGCCGGCTGCCCTCACTGCCTCTGGTTATTTTTCCACTGCTTTCCATTCTGAGCAGTTACTGAACAATAAAAGTACAAGCTCAGGGTGATAATAAACCTGGTGCTGTTGTGATAAACAGTCTTTGTACTAGTTTTGAGGGATAAATGTAATTACATAGTGTAACTCCGTAATAAAAGTAAAAATTTTATATGGGGGTCTATATATATATATATATATATATATATATATATATAATATATGATGTATGTTTGTGTGTTGGTTTGTTATATTATATATATATTATATATTATATATATATATATATATATATATACTGTATTTAGCAATTATTGCAATTAACGTGATGTTTTTGTTTTCGCCATCAGTTGAATTCAAAGCTTCTGTCTTCCAAAATGGTAACACTAAGCTTACTTTTGTATGTTTGTTTGTTATTTTTACTGGTATATTTTATATTTTACTTTGAAATATATATTATATAATATACTATAACTTTTGCACAGTACTGCACTGTTGTAATCTGAGAACATAATGCACATGGCTTCTAACAACTTGTACTTAGCATTTGCTTTGCATCTTTATTTATTTATTTATTTAATTTGTCATGCTTTGCATTGGCATTTGTAAAGCCTCATGTTTCTAATTGCGTCAGCGGACATGTTTTCCTCATTTGTGCAGTTGGTGTACAAGCCCTCCATGTGCTGTGTCTGTTTCTGCAGCATCAAAACAACTTGGTGAGATTAGATTTTGGAGGAAGCTGCACAAAGTTTGTTTAAAATCAGAGGCTGAATGCATCATTTACTGTGTTTACATGCACATGAATATTCTGAATTTAATCAGAATTTGGTCATATTCCAGTTATCTACTGTATGCTCATGTAAAGCATATTAACCTTATTGCTATGGTAAGATTAAGACAATGATTTTAGTTTCTCTATGCCTGAATAAAGTAACTGGAATATGACTAAACTAGTGCAGTGTAATAAATAGTTCTAGCAGGTTACTCTCTGTTCTTTGTTTAGCAGGTAGTTTGTGTAACTTTTTCTAGGGTATAATGAAGTCATCCAGTGAGGTGACTCAGGCTGACCTCTGAGACACATTGTCATTAGATGATCCCAGGCTCAGCAGCAGTCACAAAATTCAGAGCAGACATATGGCCACGCTGTGCCCCACCAAATGCTCAGAGAGGGGTTTAGGCCCTGCTCCAAGACTCCAAGCCAGCTACTCTGGGCATCTGACCCCTATCGCAGCTCAACGGATTATGCTGATTGGTTGGGAGAACAGAAGGGTCATCGGAATGGCCACAGGGCCCAGGGCTCCGTCCTGTTAACTGTGATTCACTCGTTACAGAAGCGATGTTTAGACTCACAGAGGGAGGGAGGGATAACCTAGAGCAAACCACAGAGAAATGAAGAGAGAGACACAGCAGGGAGACAGAAGAACAGACAGATGGGTCACCGGAAGGGCTACCAAATGCACAGCTTTGACCTGTTAGGGTTAGGGTTAGTCATTTACTTATAACACAAACACTGTTCAGACAGTAGTAAGTAGGATTTTGTTTTACAGGAAGGTTTAGTGGTTTCAAATTAGTGATTTTAACAGACACTAAGTTCTAGAGATAATAGCATACTGCTAGTCTTACTAATTCTGTAGTATACAGTATATTTGTCTGTATGCATAGAGTATACATGCATATAGATGACCTGCTATGTTTGCCAAAATGTGCAGTATATAGCAGAGCATACTATAGAATGAATGAATACATATTCTCTCAGAGATGACGAGAGACGAATCTACTTCAACATATGCTGATAACGGTATATAGATAACCGTTTTCATTTATTCTTTTAATATTTCTCTTGTGGCCCGTACATGGTAAGAAAAAAAAAATGAGAAGAAAGGTATTTCGTGTTAAACAGGTTGTTTTTGAAAGTCAGTGCTTGAAATAGGCTAAAGCTTTTTATTTCATTGATTTTTATTGATGACTGCAGTGTTAATATTTTAATTATAGGCCTATAATTCATTGTACAATAGACCCGTTTTGAAATACCTTTTTTTGGGGAGTAAATAGCCCAATCTTTTGTTATCCTCGCAGCGCATCAGTTATGTGGTAGCCTAATATTGCGGGGCAAATTAGTTGTAATTTTAATTTAATATTAGGCCTAAAAGTAATTTCATTATAATAACAGGCATAATAAAAATAAGAATGTAACATGCCTACATTCATTGGAAATGCCAAATCCTCTTAATATTGCCAGTAATTGTTTTGACAATATCTCTGGCTATCGTCGATACAAGATCATTGTCTTTCGACGCACCCCAGCAAGGGGAGGTTATTGCGGGGCAGACAGCACGTTGCCTGTTACATTGTTTGTTCTGCCTTGTTCAGTGCAGTGGCACTGAGAACATTATATTTCACACACTTTAAGATCTTTCATTTTCCAAATGTATGCTAATAGGATTAATCCAACGAATCGTTCGGTTTGTAATGCGTACTGTACCGAAAGCCTCGTACCGAACGGTTCAATATGAATACGTGTATCGTTACACCCCTATAGCTGATGTCTCACTGCTTGTGACTGGCAGTCTGTTTCCCATAATTCGTTTTCATTTCATATTATTCCTGTTGTAGCGTCTGGACCAATCCAACACACTATATATTCTCTTTTTATATAACAAATACTCTGTAACCTCAGTTAACAAGCCATATGAGGACCCATGAACCCTTCCCCCCGGAATGCGTAAACCCGCAGGAAGCCGAACAGGCCCCTTGTTGCACGGCAACCAACGCTGATATCACTGGGTATATTGGCCAAAAGAATGCAAAGCAGGGAAAACCCCTGCATGTCCCAGGGCAAGAGGCAAAGTAGAAATTGACTTTTCTACTAATTAAATCATAGGAAAACCTTCTTTGAATGAACACACATATCCTTAATGTCATTGTGTATATTATTGGAATTGTGTATTTGTCTTGAATTCTAGACTATTTTGTATGCTGTGAGGGAACCCTTCTTGATCAACATTTTCACTATATGGTACATCTACCGTTTAGTATCATGAATTTGCCGCTATGATCGAAACAAGGCGTGTATATTAAATGGGGTAATAGGCAATATATAATTAGGGCCCTGAAGAACGTTAGTTAATGCGATTTAAAGTCCAGGCCAAAATACCATGCTTGGAGACAAAGTGTCGTAAAACCCTCCAGCAATTGCCAACTCCTGCTTGGAATTTCCATCTTTCTTATTGGACAAGCCCATCTTGAGAGGAGGGGGTCTTCTCCGACCTTAAAGGCCCGGCTCCCGGGACCCGCCCCAGTCGGTGGTTCGGTCAGAAGCTAAGAAAATGTGAGAGAACGCTTCAGGATACCAAAGCATTTGATCCAGGCCTTTCTTTCGGCCTTGTCCTTTCCATTTCAATCAAAATTATCTGACTCAAAACTGGTTCTTTCTCATCAAACAACTTCAGCAAGATCTTGGGGCCTTAAAGATTGCATCAGGAATCTTTTCAGACAGAATGCAAGTATCAAACTTAGTCTTATTATTTGATACATTAAGTATCAGTTACACTTTTTTACAAGGTGTGTTTGAGCTAAGAATCTTACGTTTTCCCTCAGGCTTAGATCGGCTGAAGATGCAAAATGGTTCCGATAAATTCATTCTTTATGCCTCTTTCCCTGTGCGAGTTAATTTAACCCTTTCCTATACCAAAATGTAGGTGTGGTGTGTGTGTGTATGTGATGTTAGACCAGTTATGTGTTGTATGTAGGATGTATAGAACCAGTTATGTGTGTATTTGTATGTTAGACTAGTTTAAGTGTTTAGTAGTTAATAAAACCTTACTTGTATCAAACTTGACGTGTTCATTGTTTACTCATAAACGGAGTCAATAATCATGCAGATTTACGTTACAAGCGAATAGAATTGTACAGTAAGAAAGTTATATCCCTTAACCAGGAAACTAACGTTCTCAGAATTGACAAGACAGTTGACCCTGAAAGGTCAAGTAAATATCTACAATGGATCTAAAATATGAATAGTTAATTATAAATAGTTATGGTTAATTATTCATATTTCCCCCATGAGCTGATTCGCGCAGAGTTTGGTGGAGAATGCGGGCATGATAAAAACGAAAGTTATGAGTTTAAACACAGTCAACTTAAAAGTGTGCGCGTGATAGTCCAGGTTAAAATAGGGATGCGCTTGAGATGCGCTGTTGTGTCCCTATTTCCTGGCTTGTTTAAATGCAGATAAAGTAGGGGCTTGAATTGGTACCGCTATTATAATTGTGAGAGTCTTTATGTATTTCATGATTAATGGTATCAGTGTAAGGTTAATCAGATTTTAGCAAAGAAACCCTAATTTCAATATTAAAGCATAAATCTGTCTTGACAAAACGTAAGTCTGAATCTCAGCTCAGCGGAATGTCCAAACTGTACCATAATGTAATAAGCTTTAGTGAAGAAATCACAAAATTGAAGTATTGTTTAAATTGTTTCTTTGAAAAAGAAATCTCAGTACAGTTATATCAAAGTAGATTTGAGTGTTGCTCCTCTTTCTACAGCATAAAAGCCTTATAGTTTATAATTAGATTGAAGCAATTCATATACACTTGACTGTATATATAGAAGCCGAGCAACCTGGTGGTCATTACTGTGTTTCACTCGCTGAGTGAAATTAAAGGTGTAATACTGTACTTTAAGTACTCATGTGTGAGGAAAACATAACTACATATATGTTTAAACAGGCTTTAACTTACAGTAAACCCATTTTGTAATTATTTAAACAAGTGCAAGAAGTTTATTGTTGCATTAGAGAAGCACTCAACGAAGTACTTAGGTAATGCAACAAGTCTTGAAGACTGAAAGCACCACGTTCTAAAACTATAACTGTTTAACATAGACAGACATTAAAACTGCGTTAATTACACTGGCATGCAATGGTTACCGTGACAACAACTTGTCACAGAAAGTGCTAACTTCACATAGCACAACACGCATGTTGTAAACAAACCACTTGAAGCAGCTAAGCTAACACGACTTAGCCATAGTTTCATTTTAGGCTAAGCTACCAAATAGCTTTCACAATTAGGGGCTAACACTCTTTAATTGAAGCTCTTAAATACAACATGTGTGTGTGTGCAGTGTGAAGTAATTTGAAATTAACCTAATCCATGGTTTCTGATTTTTCACTTTCTTTTAATTTTTTTGTTCTTTTTCTATGTTTCCCAATCTTCAATTCATCTCAGCGAATTTAACTACCTAGATGTATCCTTCCTGAATGCTATCGCTCAGTTACTAGCTAATTAAATCTAAATTTAATTAAATCTTAACGGTCTATCGAGGAAAGACTCATTGAGGTATTAGGTGCTTTTAGTAACACACTAATCACAAGTGCCGCTATTTGTTCCTAATACCAGATTTATTACCTTGTGTTGATAATAGCAGTAAGCTAATTTTAAATCCATTTACATGTTATGCTCCCTTGATGTTCTCTCTGAACCTCAAAAGGAACCAGAGACATTTCTATTTTTGATTTGTTTATTTTCAAACATGTGCCCTAATTTTAAGACCCTGTTACAAAGTCATCTAGACAAACACTAGGGCATAACTATCATCCTACCAAATAATAAGCATAATCTGAATAGAAATGCTCTCCTTTTCCTTCTGCTTTCCCCTTTTCTACTTCACTTCCTCAGAGATTGAACCTGTTTGGGGAACCGTCAGTAAATTCTGAGTGATCATTTGACAATGAGAGTAGTCTTAAATCATCAATCAAAACCCTGTTTACACCCTTTTCAGCAAAAATATGCTGACCCAAACCTATCTTAGCAGTCACACTCTGTTTGATCTTGTAGTAGTCTCTAGCCATTACTCTCAACACAAGTTTGCCAAAAAAGTTGCAGATGCTCAGACTAACTGCACAGAATGCAGAACAGAGAGGGCTGGCAAGGCGTCGTGAGGAACACCCCCTTTAACCAGGCCCGACGACCACCTACTGAGCAGAAAGCAACTGGACACAGAGAGAAGAGAACCTCAGACTCATGACTCAAGCGAGAATTATGGCTACAAAAAGCTCACCAAGGACATCATCTTCCTGGCCCACAACCTAACGGGATTGAAACAGGAGGAAATTGATAGACATCAAGAGACTCTGATCCAGCAGCTGAACAACACTCAAGACAAGCTTGACATGCTCCGAAGAGAAGGCTGCGAAAAGAAATGCAGTGGGAGAGACACCCTACTCCTGCATCCTCACTCAGCCGTGCAAACTCCCTCATATGCAACAAGCTACGAAAGGAGGGGGGGGGTCCCTTCCAAGCATCCCCGCAGCAGAGCAGATGTGCCCCAGAAAACTGGCAAGCTAGAGAAACAATAGTTTCCTACTTTATGCAGTACGAGCAGTAAATTAGAACGGTGGAGTCGTTTTAAACATTGCTTGCAAGAAGACCCAATAATCAATCTTATGTGTCTGTTTCATAAGTTTTAGTAACTTCTTCTCCATGCGCATACCAGTTCCTGATCAAAACCAGATAAAATTATAGTTTGAATGCGCCTTCCTACCAGCAGCAAGAAGTTTTCAGTGCTATAATGTGTTTAAATCGTACGATAAGAAACTAACCTGACTTTAGCGAAGAAATCCTAATTTCTGTGTTAGTGGAGCATAGGCCTTTTTCCTGACGACGAAACCTCAGGAATAGCAGCTCATATAAATGGTACCAGAATAAATCGGTTTGATCTTGGGTGAAGAAATCCCCTTTTCAGCACTGTTGTAGGTGATCTGAGTGATGTTCCTCATTTCACTGATTTAAGGCCTTATTATGTGTTATGTATCATTGTATTCATATCGACCCACTCATGTGAAACATTTACGTAACTCTTATACATGCGCGCACCAGGTTCTGATCAAAATCAGATAAAACTATAGCTTGAATGTGCTTTCCTACAGGTAGTAGAAGGTTTCAGTGCTATAATGTGTTTAAATCGTACGATAAGAAACTAACACGATTTTAGCGAAGAAATCCTAATTTCAGTGTTAGTGGAGCATAGGTCTTTTTCATGACAACGAAATCTCAGGATTAGCAGCTCATATAAACGGTACCAGAATGAATCGGTCTGATCTAGGGCGAAGAAATCCCCTTTTTCAGCACAGTGTAGGTGATCTGAGCGATACTCCTCATTCCACTGATTTAAGGCCTTAGTATGGTTACGTCTCATTATATTTCATTTTTGGAAACCTCGATCATGTGAAACATTACGTTCAAATTAATGGTGTTAATTCGAGCGTAGCTAACTACGAAAAAAAAAAAAAAATCCACCATTGCTGTGAAGTGAAATGTGCTTGTTTTGAGTAAGAATGAATTGTGTATGGGAACATGAGTTTCCAATGCATGCTCACAGCAGTGCAAGTTCTGCTCCCCTTGCATCTGATGTGAGTTTGCATTGGTCTCTTAGCAACACGTGACCCCGGAAGTGTGAGCAGACTCTTCCGGTTAATCTGACAACAGCATCCACTTCACAGACCTGTGGGTAAACAAAGAATTGCGTGTAACTAACGTTAACTCTTAAGCTAAGCCCTTTACCTCAACTGCTAGCTGTTAGCATATGACTAACGCTAGATAGGCGTGTAAAGTGTAACTTTCAAACCACACCTCTCTCTCCCTCTCTCTCTCTGTCACTCCTGGTGTCACTTCCTGTTGATGCCATCACAGGTCCTGTGGGACCCACCCACATACTGGGTGTTACTTGTGTTATTGTTTATTTTTGTTTTGACTTTTTTCTACCTCTTTTTAATTTTATTGCATCTACTTACATTTGTTTAGCACAAATGTACCAATACAGCTAAATTGATTTTTATAAAATTTGAGATTTAATTAAATCAAATTTTTATTTATTTTTATTTTATTATGTTTTATTTTATTTTTATTTTGTTTATTACTTTCCCTGTTAATTTCCTAAGCTCTAGGACCCTTTTTATTTATTTATTTTTTGTGTTTGTTGTGTTTTACTTAATTATTTTAGTTATTTCACCATCACCTAGTCGCTTGGGATAGTGGATTACCGTAGTGTAGCAACTGTTGGGTCCTTAAAGAGATATATCTCTACGTCTCCTCACGCCTCAGTGCCAGGCCTAATACGTTGAAGGGAAGCTACCATTGCAACACAATGTAGGTTAACATAAAAATAGAAACAATTCCCACTGTTTCTTTTTCTTTTGAAGAGGTATTTGGTGGGTCCCTGCTAGTGTAGCTAACAGCCTAACCCTAGGGTTAAGAAGTCTATTGCAGCATCACACACAAGTGAAACCGGCTTAGCCATATCTCTTAGAAAAAAAACTAAAAGAGGTAAAATTTCTTGTTCTTTTTTTTTTTTTTTTTTTTTTTTTTTTGAGTTATTGATTTGATTTCAGTTGTCATAGTGGACCAAACACAGGAAAACATGCAGCGTATAGCCCGGGCATCAGCTGACTCCTGCTTACGGCCCCTCAACAAAGTTACTGAAACTCTCCCTTTGTGTTCACGAACACAAAAAC
>JADLZN010003976.1:0-53458 GCA_018155175.1 Sinocyclocheilus anophthalmus | reverse complement strand
ATGATGCTGCTGTGTGGGGAAGAATGTGTGTGGTACTTAGCCATGTCAGATTAATAAGCCTGCCTGCCTCATTACCGGCAAGTCAAGTGGCCTGCAGTATAATAGAGCACCTGCCAGCACTTAACAAGCATCAAGCCAGTAACGCACGATGAGCTCTGCCACACTCAGAACAGACAGAAATGTAATTGCTATTCACCAATATTGTCAAAAAAAATGTCATCTTTGTAGTCAAACCTGACATGAGACCAAATACCGAATGGCTCCCTATTTAATTAGAGCGCTCCATACTACTGTTTTTAGGGGGGAAAGCACTTAATTCTAACATGCATGCACTATTACAGGTTCATGACATAAACTGTGAACAACACTTTTAAAGCATTTTAATCCAGGTTTATACTATTGTTCGTTTATTTAATTCATCTTTGTTGATAATACGCTAGTAATACATATTAGTGTATATGTAAATTAAGAGTAAACTACATTTCTAAATGTTGTGAAAGTGTTGTTCATTGTTAGTCACCTCGATGCGAACGGCTGCCAACACAAAGATGGTGCACTCATGAATGGGAGAAAGTGGGGGATGGGGACTGTCGTATTTTGCCTTCCTATTGGAAGTTCACACGACTTTCAAACTGGTCTAAAAGCTGATAAAGCTGCTGCAACTCCTCTTCTTTTCATCATGATGCCATAATGCAAATATAATGTTATAAAGCGGAGAGTTCCGGTGCTTGGTTCTGATTGGTTGAGCCGCAATCGAAGCTGTTGTAAAATACTCTACAAACACACACCTTTGTCTACGTCTGTGTGTTGCTCGGCAGCCACTTTGTAGCAACCACAACTGATTCTGAGGAGCTACATTGTTTGGTGGAAGAATACTGTTTTATTAATATCGTTACACTTTATTTGCTCTGTTTTATTTAGTGGAACCTTACTACGTATATGGAATAACCTTGTTTTATAAAAGCAATAAGCCCTGTGAAGCCGTGGTTTACAGTGAATTTATAACAGCTAACTCCGCTTCTCGTCGTAACTAACAATGCCCCTTAGCTGTTATAAATTCACTGTAAACCACGGCTTCTTAGGGCTTATTGCTTTAATAACATATCCACACAAATCAAAAGATGTGAGGGAAAAAAACAGGTGTAATCAGCCCATTTAATAATTAGAAACAATTATTTTGGATAAAATTATTCATAACCACCCATTTTACAGAAATAGTGTTTGAATGTTTGATGGAAATGTATTGGTATTGTGACCTCAAGTTTATAGAACATACTGTCAGGTGGTCTAGCTGCATAAACCCAAATATTTCAACGTAACTGAAGCACAAATCAGACCTGTAAATTCTGCATACGCATATGGGTGCTCACATTGGAAACGAATGTCTTCCGGTCTATCATTTGTCAGAGGTAGTAGGGGTAGTAGCTGATGCTGAATTCATAATTTCGAGATGACAACACGTGATGTTCTACTTGGAGCTGTTCACACCCTTGGACTCTGATGTATCGCACTATCAGTGCCTAAACATAGCGCCTAATGAATCTATGCTGGTCAGGTGGTAGCTCTCAGAAAATTCCTAGTTCACAAATTGCAATTACGAGTTCTATGAGGATGTGAACGCTTTTTATGAGTTGGTATCTCGTAATCACGGTAATTACGATATGGCGTGAACGCACTGTCCCAATTTACCCTTTGCAAAAATCTCTCCCCCCCCCCCAGTTAGTTACTGTTTCTATGTCCAACAAGTCATGGCTCTCTCACACCACACATCATGTTCTCACCCTGTGAAAATGCATAGCAGAGCAAAGAGGAAACTGACAAGAGAAGACAGGACATGACAAGAGCAGTTACTTTTGGCAAGAAAACAAAGGTCTCAGCTTTCGATTTTTTGTCATTTTTTAAAGAAATTCAAACAACAAGTACAGTTTGTGGCTTAATGGTAGTGACAGATCGCTGTTGCGGCATCAGTTCAACTATCATCTCTGTCCTCTTAAAGGTATTAGTTACAGCCAAAAAAAACATCAATGAACATCAGAAGGATTTTATTTCCACCGCGTTAAAAAGACGTCAAATACACATTTTCAAGTTTAGTCCACCAACGTAATCTACTCTCTGTCTGGTATGTTGGACCAAAATGACAAATTCGGGGTTGGTTATGATTGGTTTGAATGTGACTGTACAGTCAAATCATGGCGAGGGTGAATTTGAGGACTCCGCATGCATTCCATCTTCCGAGGCCGCATCTTTCGAAGGTTGCATGTGATACCAATTGCCAAGGATGCCATCATTCGAATTAGGACCCAGATGAATACTTTGAAGGCAGTGAAGTTTGGACGGGAGCGTTGCTGACAATGGGATGGTGAACACAGTTGGTCTTTGAATGCAGCCCTTAAAAAGGATGCAGCCTCTAAATTGGACGCAGCTATGTGAATCGTGTCAGTAAACAATCACTGCTCTACTGTATATCCACATTTTAAAGTGCTATCGGATGTGCAGATGTTGTAGATGCTGGAATTTCAGTCAAATACTTTGGTGTATAAGACAACAGTATGTGACTAGCAATGCGTTGTGTTTCAAGTTATTAAGCTGCAATGAATTACTTTCAGTTCTCAACTTGTCAGTTTTGTCATAACTGTTCGGCAAGAAAAGCTTGTTGACTACGAATCCTTCAGGCTATCCATAGACCGTTTCTGTTCCCCATGGAGTTTTCTGTGCTTATCTATGATGGGTTGATCTGAGTTGCTAAACGTTTTGTTCCTGGCGTGTTATATCAAAAGCAATTCCAAGGGAATTTCTATTTAATTTTTTTCCAAGAACTAAAATTAGTTTCCTTGAGAAGATTGAAAGGAATTGTGCTTTCAGCCTTCTGGTATAGCGTGAAAAGGAGGATGCATTCCATTCCAAAGATAAACATTGCAATCGTTTGAATAAGAAGGTTTCTGTTTATGCAGGCCGTGGCTTTATCGTTATCCCAGAAGCTTCAGCCCTGAGCGTGAAGGCCGTTGCCTTTTGTCACAATTAGAGGAGATTGTTCGCCAAATGATGGCTTGGTGTGAAACAAGTTCACACGGTTGAAACCTGCAGTGGAGCTGCATGAAACATGGGCTAATTATCATTTCGAGTGCTGCTCACCTAGAATAAACTCTGCTGAGTGTCTCTGTTGTGGTATTTTGGATTGGCGCCAGGGGAGGACACAACGATGCGCAGGAAGTCTCTCACGGAGGTGTCATTTACACAGAGTTGTGGGAAGCCAGCACAGATTGTGGAAAGTTGTAACTCTGCAAATTTAAGGCCTATATGTGTCAGGCTAAAATTAACAGTTAAAGATAGTAACTGTGGGATATTTTCGTTTTTTGGTTTCCATTTCAGCATAACCATAAAATGTAAGAGGTGGCGCAGTTTCTTAGCTTAAGCAGCAAAAAAAAAAAAAAAAAAAAAAAAAAAAAAAAAAACAAAAATTCTGCCATTTGGTGCACCCATTATGTAGTTCCAAATCCATATATTGCTTATTTATTCCTTCCCTTTTTATTTTTTTTATTATCATTACTTATATTTATCCTTTAGGAGGTTTTTTACTCTATTTTTATTCTGCTAAATTTCCATTTGAATTTCCACACTTTTTTCCTCAGTCCATTGCTGTCCCACGTAAACATTCCTGACCTTCACAAACAATTTTTATATAGACCACACAGGACTACAAAGAAACTTCTTGAAACATTTGTAATGCTGCGGCCTCGTCAGCAATTTGGGTCGTGTCCACTTTGTCCAACCCTAATAAAAACATGACCAAACAGTGAACCCATTGTCTTTTTCCCTTCCCTTTTTAAAAGAAACAGAATTCTAAACCATCAGAAGCATCCCATCAGAAAATACTGCTGATGGCACTGAATTAAACCCAACTGAGCATTATTCATGAAACGCAAGATGAATAATTTCTCTGTAATCCTTCGTAATTCATGTTGCATGGATTTGAATGTAACAGTTTATAGAAGTTTATAAAAAAAGTAATTCTGTTCATGTATAATGAATGAGCCCCACTGAGTTTTATTGAAAGTTATGTCAATAATGGATGTGATATCAAATCCACTATCTTTGTCTTTTCTCAGCTGACAGCTGTGAAGTAAATGTGTGCTTGAACGGAGGAACCTGTGTGACCGAAGCAGGAAAAGATCCCTTTAAATGCATTTGTGCTGAAGGATTCACTGGCCCCACCTGCAACGAGACTGATTTTGGTAACAGTCTTATCAGTTATTGATGTAGATATGTGAACATGTATGTGCAAAGGTTACTTGTATGCATTTCAGCTAAGGTTGATAATTTCTCACATGACCTTTGTTCTCAGGGCCCTGCAACCCAAACCCTTGTAAAAACGATGGCTTCTGTGAAATCGTCGCCAACTCCCGAAGAGGAGATGTCTTCAGTGAATATGTCTGCAAGTGTCCAATAGGCTTCGATGGAATCCACTGCCAGAACAGTGAGTCGCTTTTATCCAAACTGTTGGATCTGTTTCACGCCAAACGTATAAGTGCTTATCAGGAGACACCACTGAGAATGATGAAAAACTAAATTGCTGTGAAATCAAATTTACATTCAGATGGAGATCACATCTGCATCCAATTGGTAATTAATTCTCACAGAACACAACCCAGATAGCAAATTGTAGTTATAAACTGCCTAAATCATCTGGATTCAGTCAAAATTACTGAATAGAAGTGCTGTTGAAAATGTGTTAACATTAGTGAAAGCAGTTTTCTGTTGGTCAACATGGAGAATTTGCATTAGCAACTTTGTTGCATGCTGGTTGACACATTTTATATATTCATACAAGTTTTATTTAGCTTTTATATTTCTTATGAACTTTGTCTGGCCATAGCTCCCATGCAAGGACAAATTAGATACTGTATTGCAGAAAGTGTTTATTAGAAGAGTTTTTTTTTTTCTGCACAGCAAGGCCAACATATCACATGCAGCTGTTCTCTTCAGAAATGCATGACTAATTATTTCACCAAGTACCATGGTCTACGTCAATTCCAGGAGCTCTCCGGATGTAATGAGGGCAGATGGTCAAATCTCCGCTATCTTAACAGATGCAACCGCTCTAGTCTCTGCTGTCATCTGCTGTTGGCTGCGGGGTGAACAGACCTACAACCCTCAGCACAAAACACCACAACAAACAGCCAAGTCATAACTGCTTGGCCCCTTTACATAGTTCCACAATTTAGATAAATCACATTAGCATGATGCTAAAATGCTCCATGCATCCATGACATGCATCCACAACAATTTAATTCCATAATTGGACATATTCCGTGGAGAATACATGGTGTTGAACTTTTTTTTTTTTTGGAAGCAGTATATAATAGGAGTGGCAGAGTTTAAAAACAAGGGCTTAGTGATGTCATGCATACAGGAAATTTGTATCAGAGAAGGAGGAAATTTATGAAGAAAGACGCTTCTTTTGAATAATTTGCACTGATGAAACACTCGCAATATGATCTAAATCATGTATTAAAGTGATAGGTCACTCACTTCACTTCACTTCTGCCTTTTCCAACCCTGATGCTTTATTTTTTTTTAATTTTTTTTTTTTTGTTTGTTTTTGTTTTTTTCCTGTGGATCACAACATTAAACAATAAGCACAAGTCCATGGCTCGCTTTTTTTCCATACAAATGCAAGTGTCTAGGCTTGACAAACTCCAACAATTCAAATAAAAGAAATAAAAAATTATAACTTGATTGACAAATGGATTTGGCCTTTTTTTTTCTGAAATACAATTTAAAATTTACCTTCAAAAATGTATAATTTTTATTTAAATGAATAAAAACCTGTTACCATCATTCTTCAAAATATATTTTTTTCTGTTCTATAGTAGAAAGAAAGTCATACAAGTTTGAAACAACATGAGGGTCAGTAAATGACAGAATTTTCATTTTCCCTTTCCTTTAAGAAAGTAAATAGGGTCACTTTTGGGCGATTGTTGTTCTCTTATTTTCATTTGCAACAGTATTTTATTCATTATTTTGAGGAGTTCATTTTGATTTCACAGATTTGACAAAGTAAACTTTGTTCTTTCACAGGCAAGGCATTAATCTGCAAGAAGAGAAAAATAAATCCCTCCATAATTGAACATTGCTTTTCCATGCTATACATTTAAGACAGCATTGATTGTTTAGTTCACCACAGAGACTCCCTCACATTCTCTCTGATTACGGTGGACATTATGGCTTCAGTGCCAGCTTTCCCGCGCTTGATAGCAGGGTTATGATGTTTTGACTGGGTTTAGTTAAACATGCGGGCTCATCTTCAGTGTGGCTGGGAATGTGGCTAGATTAGAACGGCAATGATGTTGAATTGACTGTTTAGAGGCTTCTTAATCCCTCAGGGAGATGTCTAAATCATGCTCGGATGATGGCAAAGGTTGTGGAGTGCGCAAACTGCAGAGTTTAGTGTCAAACATAGTGGCAGCACAAATTAAAATATGACTGTAGCGTAGGCTAGCACACCCACGCTGTTGCACACTAGCCCTGTTGCTGGGGTAAAATGCAAGTGGAGGAGGCAAAGTAAATGAAGTCCACACACATCCTCGGCTCTCAGCTGGCAGAAATGTTTCACTGACAGCATGAAATTGGTCTGAAAGCCCCGCAAGAGGCCGTGAAATCTGTGTCAAAAGCTTTTACGCAGTGGAGCACTGGTCACATTAGCTGAGCTGATTGAAATAGAAACCTGCTGAAGGGTTTAAATGCAGAATCAGTGCATCTCTTGTGTGTCTGCAAGTAAGTCGAAGAGTTATCGAAGCGCTTGATTCCTGCATCTAAAGCTATCTAGCTAAATTGGTGCTGCCCTTCTGCCACTACGGTGTAATTTCCCTATTTTCTAGTGCATAGGAGCTAGTTTTCTCACTCGAATTTCTCACCTCTAATTGCTGTATTTTTCTCAACTAGTGTCTTTATTTTTCTTTTTTTTCTCACTAATCTTTCTCAGCATTGCGGTCAAGGGATTTTAATGGCTGGTTAGGGCTTAAGCGCAAAGCATTTTTCTCAACTGGTGCATAGCAAGTGAGTATTTATATACTATTATAATATGTATTAATATTTTAAAATGGCTTTTATTTTTATGTTTTCATTTTAGTTTGTTTAAATTTAGTAGCCCATTTAAATTTTATAAACAATTTTGGTTCTATTATATTAGGGTTTTTATACATGTTTGTATTTACTTTTTTTGTTTTAGTAAATACATCAAGTTGCCAGGCACATTTCTACTTTTTCTTTTTTTCTTAACTGATATTAAATATTTATTTTTATTTTACTTTCAAGTTGTTTTTGAAATGATCTCACTATTTAAATGTTAATCAATGTGTTAGCTTAACAACCATGGTCCTAGATCATGAAATAAAAATAAAGATGACAAAAAGCACTAACATTGGCTTTAGTGACTAAATTAATCTTAATCTTACTCATTTATCGTTGTTTGTCCATTTGCTTGACTTGTACTAACATATCTCTGTTCAGATCAACTTCTTATTTAGAAAGATAATTTCTCAAAAGGTCCAAATTGCACCTTATGTTGGGCAAGAATCGCCCAATTAGACTGGAAGAGACTGTATGACGAACATGGAAAGCAACCAAATAACATTTTGTTTTTACTTGTTTAGTGACAAGCGAGTAAAGATTATAGATTATACAACAATAGGCTGACATGAAAAAAATACATATATGGTGCAGCCATCTTCACAAACCGATAAGACAAAAGAAAAAGTGTAAAATGTATATAGACTCTTTTGACACAGTCTTGTGAATAGACTCAGTGTGGAGCTGCTGTATTTTAAGACAACATTACAGAATCAGCAAGTCGTAAAAGCTTTCTTTTGTTCCTTCCCAGCGTGCTTCAGGTTTTTTTTTTTCTCTTGGATGCCCCAATTTCACTGTCACGTGTGGTAGTGGAGACCTCCTGACCTTGCATTTTATTGATTTGGATGATGTTGCAACTGACATAAGATTGCATTTCACATTATGTAGCTAGATATTGATGTTTTCAGAGTAATACAATGCACTACTGTGTTGAATTGCTTCTCGGTGGGCAGCAATGATCCGTTTCTTACATTAACATTAGGAATAACCGCTAACATTTTACAGTTTTATTCTTAGTTGCCATGCTTGAAATGGGAACTTCTGAATATGGTAGCCCTTGTGAAAAAGAAGTGTGCTTTATTGTATTGAATGTGCATTTGTAGTGTAATCTTAAAATAATGTTTTTTTTAAAAACTGTAATTGCAGATAATATAATATCAATGAAATAAAAATCTGCTTAAGTGTACTTAAAGAGAGTCCAGTTGCATGACTGTTTCTTACCACACTTGAGTACACTTTTAAAAAAGTCACTTTTGTAATAATTTCTAAGTTTTAACCTTAAGTACAATATCATTTCAGTTTTTTAATAATAATCTTTTGATGTGCTTTTGAAGAAATACATGTATTTGTGTTGAAAGTACATTTTGTACATTTAAAGTTCATATATTTTAAATACTAAATTGCAATTTAAGGTGTCTCAAATCTTAATGCTAGTATTTGGTTCAGTGCTAAACCCAATGTATAGCCTCCTATAGTTCAACTCGCTAAATATTAAAAGCCATTCAACTATATAGAACTCCTTAGAAAAGTCGTTGTAGCATTCATAATGTTGTTATGATGCTGACATTTAGGTAGTTGACATTTAAATGCTTTTGGAAAGCTGACTTCTAAAAGATGCGTATTAGCTTTAGTGTTCCCTGCTGAAAAAAACAATAGAACCAAAAATTCTAATGGTTTCCACTACAAATGCCATTACAAACCATCAACTTTTAACCATTAAAACCATTAAAATGGTTTCCTGTATGTGTTTTGGGACATATTCCATTAGGAATTAGTGGTTTTAAAGGGGTTCCCAATTATGAAAATGCGATTTCAAGTTTTCCTTAATCATTGTTATAAGCTGTTTGTGCATAGATAAGATCCCTGAAGTTTGCAAAGACTAAAGGCTCAAAACCAAAGAGATATTTCCTTTATCAAATTTAAGACTCTGCCACGCCCCCCTAAACGGATCGTTCTAACACGCCCCCACATACCTAAGTCACAATGTGGGAAGATTTGCATAAAGCCACCCAAATGTTCACGCAAAGAAAGAAGGCGGGGTTTCAGTAACCACAGTTAGTGTTGAAACAGCCATGTCAGGGAGACGCTGTGTGTTTCGTTGTGAAAGCAAAAGCACTTTATTTGGCGTTCTGGAAGTAGATGCATTTAGGAATCTTTACTTTTTACTTTTTACTTACAACAGAACAGCAATGCATTTTTTGGACGACCGTTTCGTGAACCTAGGAGAGGAGGTAATTCTGATTTTGCTATGACAATCTGGCGCTTCTGATCAGCTACTGTTTTGTTATTACTTTAAGTATTTGCTATTGACTGTTCAATGTAGTTTTGCGCATTGTGTGTGTGGGTGTGTGTGTGAGGGGATTGGGGGGGGTGGGTTCACATCACAGTTGGGTCAGCTGTCTTAACCGTGGCTTGTGTAATGCAAACACATACCAGTTTCATCACTGTGTCTGTCACGCGACTTTGTTCCCCTTTCTGGCTCTGCCTTTACATTTATTTTGAAAGATGAAGCTGCGATTATGGTAAGGGGTGTTACATTTTCCGACGAGTGCTTGTGGTGTTCGTCCAATCACAATGCGCTGGGTCAGCTGGCTAATCAGAGCAGACTGCTCTTGTCGGAAGGATGGACTTTGTAGAAAACAAAGCGTTTGAGAGAGGCGGGGCATAGAGGACCTACACTAATGTACAGTATTTGAAAAATAATGTGTTTTTTTGAACATTGAAGCATGTCAACATATTCTGTTACACACAAATTCACAAAATAATGATCTTTAAAAAAGCCTCATATGACCCCTTTAAACAATCCCCAATAGAAAGGTGACCAATGTACACCAGTAGAGACCGACAGGGTCCTTTACATTTTCGCATTCAACCCCAATACAAGTCCCCCATTATATCCAGTTAAAAACCATTACAAATTTTGTAATGTGTCTATTGTTTTTTTTTTTTTTCCTGCAAGGTAGCTTAATGCCAGCATTAGCATTAGCATTTGGGAGGTTGCCTTAAATGCTTTTCGATGATCTGACTCCTAAAACAAAAACGTTAATTACTTGTTAGTGGTTAACATATTTACAGTGTTTAACATTTTCATTTGCATCTGGGTAGCTGACATCTTGCTGGAACTATTTAGTTACGGTGGCCTAGTATTGCAACAACAAACCATCACCACAACACAGACTATTTTTATTGTATTGTGCTAAATTTTTGTGTTGGCAGCTTGTTTTCCCGTGTGATTGTGTAATTTGTCATTGTTCGTGCTAATTTGCCATTGTGTTGTGCTAATTTCGTTTTGTTGTGGCTTGTTTCTGTTGTGTTGTGGTTTGTTTCCATTGTGTTGTGCTAATTTTATTTGTGTTGTGGCTTGTTTCCGTTGTGTTTTGCTATAGAGTTCGTTGGGTGTGTCACTACAGGGCCCAAACCGAATTTCAGTGGATGTGTCTGTGGTAACACAAACAAATCAAGTGTACTAATCCCTTGTTCGTTAGAATATAGAGGATACCTGGACTATTCAAAAAATGCAGCTTGAAAGCTCCTATTCATCCAGCAGTCATTTTTAAGCTCGTCCAGTATATGGGTCCCCGTTCTTGAACGTTCTTTTCCTTTTGAAGTTCGAGGTCGTCTCTGGGAGTGATTTGTGTTCAGTCCCGCGCAGCGAACATCCTAGCGGTTCCTGTACTGGAATTAGTTCCAAGTATTTCCACCTATTTCTAGGTCCTTCGGGTTTTTTTTTTCCGAGTCGTTTGTTCATCATGTGACAGCCCCATAAGCTTAACCTATGGAGTCTGAGCCGGAAAAAGAATTGATTATTTCATCCATCGAGTCTTCAGGTTTTTCGAGTAGATCATTCATCACGTGACAGACCCTTAAGCTCTATGCAGTCTGAGCCGGAAAGAGACTTAATAATAATAACCTACTCTTTGTTACCTTTGTTACAACATTCAGTGTTATGGGAAAGAACCATAATGACAGAAATTCACATATTTATAAACTGTAAGAATTAAAAAGCTACAGTTTGAGACCAGAAACGCATCACGTAAACTGTAAGGAGTACATAATTTATAAAATTTTAATTAATAATAATTAAAGAACTAATGCACCGCCGTTGTAAGGAATCTTGTAAATTAACTAATTTCTCTATCAATGCTGTCACGTCACGTGACAAAAAAACCAACGATTCGAAAGACTCGAGAGATGAACTAATCAATTTTCTCTTTCTGACTCAGACTGCATTTAAGTTTATGGGGCTGTCACGTGATGAACGAACCACTCAAACCCGAAGAATTGTCAGATAAGAGGTGAGGTGAGCTAAACATAGACTGAAGACCCAGGTAAACAAAGAATTAATCTTTTCTGTTTCTTATAGAAGTTTTGTATTGCTTGTAGTGTGATCAACGTTTGCATAAATAGTAGACGTGTTAGGGAAGTAACACATAACATTTAAATTATATTTTGCTAAAATTAACAAAATTAACAAAATGACTCAAAAATATTCGTTCATTTTGCTGAACGAGACTAAAAGGTCCGAGTCGGTAAAATGATCCAAACTTCCCATCACATACGTCCACAACAAATTGAAACCGCTCTTTACATTATAGGGAAGTATTGCGCCCGCTGACCCCGTTGAGGTGTTTCAGTATGGTCTGAGCACTGCCTTGTCACCGGACCACTGTGACCGTGCCCACCCCAGGCACGCGCCAGCTGCCACACCAGATAAGTCCCACTGATGGCCGGCAGGTTCCGTGGAATTGGGCTATTCGCAGAAGGCCCCGGGCGGGCCGGGGGGGTCGCGGGGAAATATTTTTTCCACCACAACATATATTGCCCTTCAGGTACATGAGGGCCATTATACACCCTTGCTCTGCATCATCATGTTGACCTTTTAGTAATTCTGACACACTTGTGTTTGAACATGTTGGTGATCTGACGTGGCGCTGTTGCTCATAAGTGGATTAGAAACTTCAGCAGGTCTGCCTCAGCCTCCTATATCCTCTTAATGAACGACTGTAAAGATCCAGTCATGCAGAGATTGTGGTGTCATATGTGGGTTCCCTTTATGTGCCCTCAATTCTGGGTCACCATCGTAAGTTGAAAACCTTATGACAAGTATTTCTGGCTTTAATTTGGACAAACGTTATTGTATTTAACGGAGTGGTACATCTCTAACTGGATGAGAAAACATTTCTCGGAACATCAATTTTCCAAGACTGTGAATATTAAGAAAAAACCATGATCAGTTCTTCACGTAGCTGTCAAAACCAAATAATACAGCTGGGATTGTATGAATTCAGTGCACATGTAGTTCATATTGAGTAGTGAGTCATCACTGTATAGCAAAACAAAATTTACAGTAAAAATGAAATACTCTATTTGGACAAATGAATACCATAAAAACAATATCTAAAAAAGACAGCATGGTTTTATGTTGTAAAAGCAAAATATTAACCATATAATATTTATATATAATATATATATATTATATTTAAAAAAATATCTATATAATAATAAAAACAACCTGCAAGTTTTTTTTTAACCACCTCATCCTGCCTCTTTCCCTCCCTGTTTCTTTTATTTTTCCTTTTTTTTAGTTTTGTGTTCGAACTTTTATATGCAGTAAATATTTACAATAAGAGCACCTTTATTCCCTGCATTCAAAATTGTAATGACATTGCATTACAAAATGTAATTATATTGTTTTTATACTTTTATCATTTCTACAACAAATCTGAACATTTAAAAAAAATGTTCTTGTTAAAAAAATGCCTCTTGGTTTGAATTTTGTTTATCTAATTAAGTGATATTCATGAAGATCTTTTGAGTTTTTTTGTGCCTTTTAATAAAGAGATTTTATTTCATTTTAAATAAATTCCCAATTGAAATAATTTTTTATAAAAAAAATTATTTTAGTATATTTTCATAAAAGTTTATTGAGAGACTCAAGTGTTCTAATGAAATCGTTGAGGCAATCAGAACTAAAAAACTATTCAAGTAATAAGAATGTGTTTGTATATTTATTATGGCCGATACATTACTTTAAAGGATATTTCATATTACAAACTTCATTTGGAAACCATTTTGCAGAATAAATATGTATATTAGATCATTTTAGCTTTTGAAGCAAAGAATTTGATCTTTGTTTTATCTTCATGCACCTCAGACCATTGTAGAAGTTGCATGTTGCCACCTAGAGGTAAAGAAAAGTGCTTTATTTTTGACAAGCTGTTTTGCTTGTCCAGACCAGTTTTGTTGAGTTTTACAGAAACCTTATGATTCCCACAGATGTGAATGACTGTGCCAGCCAGCCCTGTCAGAATGGAGGCACCTGTCGAGATCTTGATGGCGATTTCACCTGTAAATGTCCCTCACCCTATGTGGGAAAGCACTGCAATCTGCGTAAGTAGGACATTGCCAGTACACATGTCCACAAACTGTTTTTCACTTTATTTCCTCCACATATTTGGCTTTTCATTTGGTGACTTCATTCACAGGAGAGATGTAGCCACTGTGTGCTGAATGCGGTCATCACACTGTTTATCCATCTGTCTGTCGCACAGTAAGCCTGTTTGTCTCCTGAGCGCTTGAATATCTGTTAATGTCTGGCTCTGGTTCCCAGGATGCATCTCTCTGCTGGGAATGGAAGGAGGAGGCATCGCTGAGTCTCAGATTTCTGCCTCTTCTGTATACTATGGCATTCTGGGACTGCAGCGCTGGGGGCCTGAATTGGCCCGACTGAATAACAAGGGACTCGTTAATGCTTGGACCTCAGCGACACACGACAAGAACCCCTGGATCGAGGTAAAACGAGTCTGTTTGGTTTACTGGTTAAATACATATTTGGAGTTCAAATATTATTTGTGCTGAGCCCAAAAATGACTAATTTAATGACTTTAATGATAGATCAATCTGCAGAGGAAGATGCGTTTCACTGGCATTATTACGCAGGGTGCCAGTCGCATGGGCACAGCCGAGTTCATCAAAGCCTTCAAGGTGGCATCCAGTTTGGATGGGCGAACCTACACCATGTACAGACCTGAGGGCCAGAGCAAAGATGTGGTGATGATTTCCCTAATTTTTTTTTTATTTATTTATTTTATTTTTTTAGTGACCATTTTGGTTTGAACTTTTTGGGTGTTTGTTTAACTGCGAACACTTTTGGTCAGATGTAGTTGTTAAAAGTAATAGAAATTCGTATTTTTAGAATTGGATACCTGGGACTTAAAAGTGCCCAAATATGTTCATTTAGTAGCATTTGTCAAATGTTTCATAACCTGTAATTATATTACAATTTTGAAATAACTAATGATTGTATTCATTTCTGTTCTCCAGATCTTTGTTGGTAATATGGACAACGATGGGACAAAGACTAATTTGTTCGATCCTCCAATCATAGCTCAGTACATACGAATCATTCCTGTTGTGTGCCGTAAAGCCTGTACACTGAGACTGGAGCTGGTGGGCTGTGAACTCAACGGTAAAGTCCCAGTGATATTTTTGCATGTTTATACATTCTTAAGAATAGATTTATGGAAGCCAAAAGACAAAACAACTCCACTAGAATATGCTGTGGTTTTATGGAAGAAAAAGTGAGCAAGCAACATCACAATTTCCTGCTCGTCTTCGTTTGTGGTAAAGTTAATGCCTGTTTAGCTGAAGGAACAAAGTCACATCTTCCCAAACTGGGACTCTAGCCAGTAAACGTTCTGAGCAGAAACCTCTCAGACATTTGACTTATTTAGCACATTTGACACAGTTCTGAGCTGCATATAGTGATGATGAACAACACTGGTTAATTTGTGTGGTATGTGCTTGGTATATTTCGTTCTTGTTTTCTGCAAGCATTTAAGAAAGATCAAGTCTCTTCTTGATTATTTGTTTAAAATATTATATTATATTATTATTCTCATATCGTAAAATAGGGATGCACTGATGCATTAAAACAAAATTTGGCCGATATGATAAACCAATAGTTAATTTAATGTTTTCCCCAATGAATTAATAATTTACATTGATAAATGAACATTATAAATTTGTGAATAATTATACACAAATAAATAATAACACATTTTGTGGTATCTGCTTAGTACATTTCGTTCCTGTTTTCTGCAAGCGTTTAAGAAAAGATCACGCCGTTTTTTTTGATTGTTTTTGTTTAAAATATTATGTTAGTCATTATTATATTATTCTCATATCGGAAAATAGGTTAAGACAGTAGATAACACTGATACTTAGAATATTTTTTGGCTGGATATGATAACGTATAATATTTTTAATGTTTTGCCCATAAATTAGTTGAATAATTATAACAATTTTTATTTGTTAAAATGAATAATTTTTTATTTTATAAGTAAATATAAATTGATTTTTAAAAAAAATTTGATAGACAATTTAAGTTTAATAAAAACCTGCATAAATGCATTAGAAACTAAAATTAATGTATAATTTATGTCTTGCCCAATTTTTATATTAATTAGGTACAAACATAACTAGTTTATTATAATAATATACTAAACCACTGTATACAATTATGATCTCAATTGGCATCTCAATATTATAATTATACAGTATGAACAATATATATTCCCCTTTTACACTTTTGAATTAAACATTTAATCGTTTATTCATTATTACTGTTTTTAAAGTATTATCATCATTATGATGAATTAATACTAATAATTAAAAAAAAAAAAAAAAGGTGCTAGTCCCAATATCAGGCGCTATGGTACGGTTTAATTTTATGCATCCTACATGGAAATTCAATTCCTAATCATGAAATGGTGCAATGTCAAATGTTTCATTCACTGTTTTTCCAGTCTGTTCCTCTCAGGCTGGTTCCTTCACAGCACGCTTTCCCACACAACCGCCGGCTCGCGCCAGCCTGGCGCTTCACCACACCTCCATCAACACACAGGCGTCTTGCCTCACCTTGCTCACCTGCATGAAACTCTCAGCGCTGGAGGTGGTTTTTGCCGCTTGTGCTGACTGCTTCCCATCCCAGCTCCTCTGAACCTTTCCTGTCCCCCTTTTCCCTCCCTCCTTTCTGTTTGTCCTCACTTCACAGTGTTTTTTAACATCACAGGTTCCTCCGAGCGGCCTTAGTTTTATCGAAGGCCAACGGCTGAATCGATGACAGGCAGAATGAACAGCTTCCAGCACTTTTTCTCGCACCTGGGAGTCGAGTCTTCCACCTGTCACCCGCCATTAACGCTCGTCTTTACAGCAGGGAAGACCCCGACGGCAGCAAGCCAGCAATAACCCGCTCCGAAGTGGGCCTGCGGTGAGAGGACCAAACTTGTAAGCCTGTGAGTGATTTAAATATCTGAAGTAATTTCCTCATGGTACAATATGTTAACATTCTGGAGTGATTCTTTAACTGACTGAGTTGGTATTTTTTCTGTAGTCTAATTTTGTAAAGAACAATACAAATGGCAATAAGTGTTATGGAATATCATACAATTAAAATAACTCTTTTTCTATTTTGATTTATAGTTAAAATGGAATTTATTCTTTTTATGCAAAGCTGAATTTTCAGCATCAAATTTTCAGTGTCAAGTGATCCTTCAGAAATCATTATCTGAAAGCTGATTGTGCCAAGAACAGTTTCCAATTTTATTAATTTCAGTGTTTAAAAACATCTGCTTAATAGTTTTTGTGAAATCGTGATACATTTACAAAGTGAAACACAAGTGCATTTATTTGAAATATAAATCCTTTGTAACATTATAAATGGCCTTTACTGTCACCTTTTGATCAGTTTAATGTCCATGATAAATTTAATTTCTTTATACTTTTTTTTTTTTTACTAACCTCAAATTTGGAACAATAGTGGATCATCACATCCCACTGTAACCCAGTGCACATTTTTATAAGGCGGGAGTATTGCCCTAGGGATAACTGTCCCCAGATTATGTTTTGGACGTTCTTCCTTTCTGTTTTACGTCCTGGCAGTGTTGCTTTAGGAAATGAATTCCATTCTTGATCCGTTGCTTTGGGATCCTAGCAACATTTACACATTGTATACCTTTCAGATGCTGAACCCAGTCAGATCGCCCTGATTTTCATCTGAACTTTCCTGAAGGCTAATCATTACCAACAGCAACCTCTTACAATTACGCAATTTATCTGGAGGCCATTATTGATCCCTGTCCAATTACATGGAATCATAATAACTAAATGCAGTTTTTTTTATGGTAAGCCCCACACTTGGCTGAGTTTTGTTTTTTTTTTTTTTCTTTCTTTTTAGGGTGGAACCTGCCTCAGAACAAAGCGCATCACAGGATCAATGCACGCAAGGGGCCAAAGACTTTGGCAACGTGCAGTTTGTCTCCGCCTTTAAAGTGGCTCACAGTGATGACGGCATGTACTGGACCATACTCAAAGACGACAAGACAAAAACGGATAAGGTTGGTTTTTAACCATGATTTGATTCCTCACTTTGAATTGAAATCAAAATTGACCCCTAATTACCTAGTTCCTTTTGAATCAAGTCTTATCCTGACCTACAAATTAAAGGTTTCACTCGGAACACAAATGGGTTGAAAATCTTTGTCGATTTAACTGACGTTTTTATGTTTTAGTGGCTGTGATCAGTGTTTTATTAAATAAAATTGTTTTTGTTAAAAAACATTTAAAGTAATAGTAAAAGATGGAATATAAAAATAAGTATAAGATGGAAAAACTTTGCTTCTGCTAAATGTTCGGATTATAAAATGAAAAAGAAACATGCTGCAGCTAGAGAGAGGAAGATCCCCCGTAGCAGATCTAGACAGGTGGTGCTGGGGAAGAGGTGGGCTAAGATGAGGACCTACATAGCATGCAAACATAGTATTCATTGAATATGTCCTGGTTATATAAGTAAACTGTAATGAGTATGTAAATCCATTGGGCCTGAATTTCCAATTATCATTCAAGTTAAAATTTACTGGCTGAACTCTTATTTACTATAGTTTTCTACTATTTTGGTTGTTTTTAGTGCCGGTTTCCAGTGTTGTTTACCTAAACCATTTAAAAATTTGTCAAAAAAATAAATAAAATAAAATATCCCTGAAAAGCTTTGGGATAAAAAAGTAATTTAGACGTAAACATGTAAGAAAATTCCTTGATTTAAAATACCTTAAATACCAATGTGTTTAGTTGAGTGCTAGCAATTCCTAAAAGTAAAATAACATAAATACTTTATTTAAGAAGAACACTAATAAAAATGTCCAAAAGCGCTAAATTTGAAAAAAATTAAAATGAAGCGATTTTCAACTATAAATACATACTATATACATAATATATAAATAAAACACTCTACCGCTTGTTTTATGTGCCTCAGCATTGTCTACTTTTTTGGATCTGTGAATTCAAGTATTTCAATATGAACTGTGGAAGTCTATCTCCTATACTATCAATTACATATGTCAGTATGCCAGAATGGCAATTATTATAAAACTTAACGGATAGTTTCCCATAAAAAACAATGAAAAGTTCCCTGTCAGTTTATTCACCCTCATGTCATTCCAAACCTGTATGACTATCTTTCTTCTGTGGAACATAAAAGAAGATATTTTGAGGAAATTTAGTTTTTTTTAAATGGACAAAAAAGTTGAAACATTCCTCAAAATATCATCTTTTGCATTCCACAGACGAAAGTAAGTCTCTCAGGTTTGGAACGACATGACGGTGACAGAATTGTCTTTTAACAGATTCCGAACTTCCCCCACATCTTTTCAACTGGCCACACATCTTGTGTACATTATGCTTTTTCCCCCCCCTATCCGTCTGTCACGTCCTTGTCTCACCACATCTTTATTTCCTTCTGCTTCACCTGCAGATTTTCCCTGGCAACAGCGACAACAACGTGCACAAAAAGAACGTGTTCGAGCCCCCCTTCTACGCACGATTGGTCCGCATCCTGCCATGGGCGTGGCATGAACGCATCACCCTGCGAATGGAGCTGCTGGGCTGCGATGAGTAGAACTCCTCCCTCTCCATCTCTCTCTCTCTCTCCTTCTCCTCTTTTATACTTGCCTCCATTCCTTCTTCCCTCAACCACGCCTGCACCGCCTCACTCTTAGCAACAGAGGGCACCATCGCCACACCACCCTGCACAGCTGGGGACCCATGTCACAGCGGCCAGCAGCAAATGAAGCTCAAACTCACAGCGTGACGCATTTAGCATTAAATATTTTGTACTAAAGATAGTCTGATGCAGTGGCCATTTGAAGATGAAGTCAATGCTAATGTATATTAATGTTTATTTACCCTAGATGACCATATTAGGAAATAGCTTAAGTTTTTAGAACTTTATTGTGTTACAAATGAGTTGTAACAATTTTATTTCGTTTTCTGTCAGATAAAACTCACTCAATTACAATCAATTGGAAAAAAGACTGTACATACCAAATAAGTCACAATTTATTTATTTACACAGGAATCAGTGTGTTTGGTTGTAAATGCAGTCAAGCTGTTTTATATCTTATCTTATGAAGTAGTTTAAATTAGCAAGTGATGAAGTCACAAAATATAGTTGTGATTTATGCTAATTTGTATATTATGTAATAAAAGTAGCCATTTGATCATTTGTTTCTTGTATAAAATATTTGGTTTAAATCAATTTACCTTTTTTTTTTTTTTTTCACTAGGCTAATGAATTTTTTACCTAAGTATAAAATGTGACAGTCAATCATTTATTATTTTTTGATCACTTTTGTTTAATTTGAATGGCCACGGATCTCAGGTGCAGTTCAATCATTTGCAGTGTGCTACTGAATTAAAAAAAAAAATTTATTCCATAATTCTGTAATAAACCACCTTTTTATAGTACAAAAATACTTAAAAGCCAAAGTGGTCTCATGTTTTTCTTATTATGATGTCCGCAAATGTGTAATATTTTTTTTAAAATGGGGCCACACTTGCGTTATAAGCTTTGACGTACCCTGTCACAAGCTTGGTCGCATAATGAGATTCAGGATGGGTGCAAATCTAATTTAGAATAATTTTTACGGTGGCACTGAATCTCTGATATGACCATCCAATCTACATAATGTTTTCAAAATGATGCATTGTGACCCCCTCACCCCAACCCATCCACTCGAATAAATTTACAATTTTGGGCTTGTGCAATATGATACGAGTATTAATATGAATTAATATTAATAGAGCTTTAGGAGAAAATATATGGGCAGTATTTCTCTGAGATATTTTCTGAGAAGAATTGAAGTGGTAACAAACACTGAAGAATATTCTAATAATCCAGCATGATCTCTGCATTTAGGCTGCATGCATTTAGATTTTCTCTGGTATGGATTCTGTACTGATGTTAGCATTTGATTTTTCTCAGAATTGTTTTCATTGCAGTAAAGACACATTGACTTTATTTCTATTCAATGTGCTCTTAAACTTTCGTCATTTTTAAATGCCTCATACTGTAGCACTCTTCTTGTGTTCAGATTGTTAAGAATAGATGCATTTCCTTAGTATTTCTTGAAATAGTTTCCTCATGTTTTCAACTGTAGAAACAAATAAAGAATATAATAGATACTTATGGCCTATCAATCATGTTGTGTCTTGTTATGAAACCTCCATAATATGCTTTTATTAAAAAAAAGTTCAAATCTTTGGATATTTCCTCAACTAAACAAACCGGAAATCATCAACATTCTCGAGTCTTCTATTAACCACAAAAAAGGAAAAAGTCCAAATTAATTACAACTATGAACTATTTTTCATATTACATAAATATTATCTTTTTTATAATAATGATGCATTTATATCATAATAGAATTATTAATGAGGATAATATCAGTAATAATAAATAAATGAACATAATAATAATATAATAAAAAAAAGGGATTTATTATTATTTTGGTTTATGTATTTATTTGTATACCCCTAATAATAGTATAAAAATAACAATGAAAATGTGTATTTTTAAAAGTTAATATAATTATTTTCATAATAACTTCATATTTTTTATTTAAGTGGGTATATTAAAAAAAAGATGTGATTTATTTTTTATTATATTATTATTATCATTTATTTGTATCTTTGCCAAATAGGCCTTAAGACAACTCCCTTTAGTTTCTGATTTGACTGGGACACACTAAATCTACAGGGCTCTAGAAGCTCAAATCAGGAAGGCCGAAGAGATCAGTTGAGGTCAAAGATGGCAGAACACAAGCCGCAACCCATGGGCAAAGCCATGAAGTAATTTCTTTTCTGGAAAAACAGGCTATTTTGGATTAGGTGTGGGGCAAATATTTGTCATGAGCAAACATTCTTTTGCTTTCTAATCCATCTCACAAAGGAAATCCTCGCCGTGTCCGCCGCATCTGCTGTGAACAAGTTTATGAGTTTTTTGTAAAACTGGTCAACATTTTTTTAAATTCCCCTCCCGTCAAATCATCAGTATAAACAGAAGTATTACTATAGTTTTTTCACTGCAAGCATTGTTTTTGATGGAAACGCCAACATAAATAAAATTCAAAAACACAAAACTGTGTGTCTGAATTTCATTCATTCACACGCATACAGTCATCAAGAAGCTGATGTTTTGGAAGCACTTACATATATTGTTCTAAAGCCCTCACGCATTTATTCATAGGGGAACAAATCTCAAAGAAACCCCCTTTTTAAAAAAAATTTAATATCCCCACTAGATTCCTGCCACATTGATTACTTTGTCACTCATATACCTGTACATGTTCCTGTAAAAAAAAAAACTTTATATAATTCACTACTATTTGGGATAAGTACTTTTTTTGTTCATTTTATTTTTATTTAAAGAAATTAATACTTTTATTCAGGAAGTATGCATCAACAAAGGTTAAGTAAAGATTTCTATTTCAGTTAAATGCTGTTATTTTGAACTTTCTATTAATCAAAGGATCTTGAAAGACACAAAACTTTTTTAACTATTGATAATAATAAATGTTTCTTGAGCAGCAGATCAGCATATTAACTTATGAATGATCATGTGACACTGAATCCTGGAGTACTGATGCTGAAAATTCACTACATAAAAAATTACAGTTTTATTTTTTTTATTAAATACAGTGGCGAGTAGAAGAAACATCTTTCATTTTACTTTTAAAATGTATTAATTTTTCTGGAAAATGCACAGTGCAGCTAGTTAACATTTAAACGCTTTATTTGTGTGATATAATATTTAAAATCTTAAAAATGGATCATTTTCCAATAACCTTTTAAAATGAAGAGTTTTTTTCTCAGGCAGGCTGCAGTAACTACTGACAAGTGCGCCAGGAGAATCTAAAACCTTTACATTCAGCCATTTTAGACCCATTCATTTTGGGCAAACAATTAGAGTACAATGTTCTTCCAAACGATAGCTGCCAAAATCATGCTTCTGTGAAACCCACAGCTATTCAAAGGGTCTCGGCGTTCCTTGCCTAAGGCGACGGCTTTCATCTTGGCTGTGGGGACTAATTGACTGGGATCTTCAAATGCGTCGCTAATGTTGTGAGCATCTGTGAGAGAGACGATGTAAATGTGCTCACTCTTGCCTTTTAAAGTGTCCATGATGTATGATGAAGAACAGCTCACATAGAAGTTACTTTCAAACCAAGCAGCGTTTTGTTGGTCAACATGGTGAATTCACGTAAGCAACTTGAACATGATGTGAACAAATGCCTCCCTGTGTCGATTTCTATTGAAATGACTGGATTTTGCCAGAGAAAATTCGCCGAACAAATGTAAATGTGACCGAGAAAGAGAAAGGATGGCACAATTTGGGGTCATAATATTGAGTGATTCTGTCAGTACAACATCCTGGTCCCTCCAAAGGCCGCCTACCAGTCTTTTCCTCTTTAAATATTGTGATTTAGAATTTACATCAACTGTATCGCTAAATAACAAGGACAAAAGGTCAGAATTTTGGAAGGGAGAGATAAAAGATGAACACTATAGCTACTTGCTGCTGCACAGAGGTGTGCTGACAGAGAACAACAAACTTTTGAATCCCTGGCGGTCACGAGTAAGAGGAAAATTTCACATCTGCAAGGCTATGGATACTTTCCTCTGCTATTGACTTTGGAAAATTAGCACACTTTGGGGGTTTTCGCTGAGGAGAAGAGGAATTTCAACCGCTGACTTTCCCATAGTAATCTTTTTTGAGACTTCGGTCAAAGGTCAAGTCATGTTTCTGGTGTGTAATTTCATATGCAGTGGTAATTTTTTGTTTTATTTTAACGCCTGTGAAAATATCCGGTCATACTATTAATATTTTTTATTGTACAGATTTTAGGGTTCGTTTTCTACCTAAAAGGACATAATTTATAACACAGTGCATTCGGAATGTAAAAGAAAAATAGGTATGTGACAATCTATTATTACCAACTGTGTTATTAGGCCAGGCAGCCTCTGAGGCCATTAAGAATGGTTGTTTTTTTTGTGACAAACCCTGGTAACAAGAGACCTGGATGGAATATATTCTGGCTGGCACCGTGAACACAAGCTCTAGTTTCAGTTTTGGGAAATTATCAACACACCTTATGCTGTAAAATTATACCGTGATGATGGACAGCAGCCCTTGACTGCTTTGTAGACCCCACAATTATTATTGTTCGCGAGCTGGAGAACTTCAAAAGAGATGCCTGAGTGACGTCACCTCACGGTCCCACAATATTATTAGATAGAGAGAGAGAGAGAGAGAGAGAGAGAGAGAGTTTTTATTCCTCATCTCGGACGATGAACAGAGTAGTTGTAGCAAAAGGAGCCTGAGAACGTATTTTACATTGGTAAGTTGCGAAAATGCTTTTATTATTTAATGAATGTGCATATTAGCAGACTCTTTGCATGCCACAATTCACTCGTTGACAACAACAAACACGTTTGCGACTTTAAATCTGTTTTTGTATAAATTTGATAACTTTTTATTACATACGTTTTACCATAGTCGTTCAACTACTTTTTATGTGGCTTACTTGTATAGCTAGTTATATCCTTTTGACTTATTGCTTCTGCAATCGTTAAACCAGCAACTTCATGCAGTTCTTGTAGAATAGCTAGCCTATCTGATGATTATGTCGTTTATGGCGAGCAAGTCAAACTATTACTACTAAATCCGACTTAAAAAGTGCTAAAAGCTAAATATATGTTGGGCTATATTTGATTGCAGAACTCCTTGCTGATCTTGACTCATCTTGGGTTGTCTTAAAATTCAAGGACGCTGCTGGAAAGCTGTGGGATACAGGGAATCATCGTGAATATGTGCATTTTACGCCATCTGCTGGTGCTTTTAATGCACCTGGTCCTCGGAAGCCTTGCACAGCGATTCTCCAATGGCTATTATTATCAGGACATAGTTCATGGAAATGGAAATGGCAATGGGGAGAGTAAGTTAGTCTAATCATTTCATGTTTTCATGTGTGCAAAATACTGTAACAAACCAGCAAACAAAAGCTAGTTTGCTGATACTATAGTATGACATGTAGCCTACGTAGAATTCAACAACATTCTAACTTTTGTCACTTATCATAGCATAAAATTGATATAAATTGTAAAGTTTTTGTATATATTTTTTAATTGTTTAAAATTTCTGAACAAGCATATTTGTTATAAACTCAGTGGGAAGTATAGTTATACAGTATATATTTTTTTATAGTAATAATCAGTGTTGGAGAGTAACTATAGTTAGCCTACATACAAAATAACATTACAAAATAAATGTAATTGTAATCAGTTACAGTTACTGAGAATTTTTTTTTAATTTAAATTACGTACTTATAAAAATGTGTAAGATTCACAAGGGGGTTACCATCTGAATATTCCTCCCACACACAACACATTTACAGATTTAATTGAGTTTCTTTCATAATTGCCATGACTGCTCCTAAAAGTTATGTTGTTTGAGAGCATCACCAATGTTTCAGGAGTTTAGGAGAATAGGACACATGCTTATTTGATAACTGTTTTATTTCCTATTTGGGTTTATGTATATGCTTTATTATTTTAAGATTAACAGTTTTTTCCAAGGCATTGTTAGATGCCAGTGTTACCAGCCGTAGCTATACAAAGATTTGATTTAAAAAAAAATCATAACTATTAAACTATATCTTATGATTTTAAATCTGTAGCCTATGTAACCTCGTAACAATCTCAAATTAAAAAGAGTTTGACTAAGTCCCATTTTTTTTTTGTTTGTGGCTGTGCTTTAAAATGAAATTATTTTCATTTTAATTCAAGTGATGAAGGATTTTGTGTGTTGAGTACTACTGTAATGTTTACCCTGCCTGATTTAAATGTTTGAAAATGATGAATGAACAGTTAAAAACATTCTAATTTTAGAAAAGTAATCAAATGTAATTAGTTACATTATTTTGATAAAGTAATTGAAATAGTTACAGTACTTATTACATTTGAAATGGGTAACTTGTAATCTGTAACCTATTAGCCTACATTTCCAAAGTAACCTTCCCAACACTGGTAGTTTTAATATACAGTTAGGATGGTTAAGACATCACAAAAATGTGAACTCTATCACAAATCCATCAAAAATTCACTTTTGCATAGTTGAACAAACAAATAGCCTACTATATAACAAATAATAGCCTACTTTACTCTCTTTGAAGAGTTTATTCGCTTACTTAACGTTTCTTTTTAGTCTACTTCCACAAGATCCGTCTTCACGTCGAGTCTCCTGAAACTCTAGTGTCGGCTGTCCAGGGGAGTAACGCTACACTGCCGTGTCATTACCGCTACGAGCCTGAGCTCAGCGCGCCGCGCAAAACGCGGGTGAAGTGGTTCTGGCAGCCGGTGAGCGGCGAGGGGCAGGAGCGTGACGTCATGGTGGCCATCGGCACACGTCACCGGAGTTACGGAGACTTCAAAGGACGAGTGCGGCTCCGCCGAAGCGCCCCGGGCGATGCGTCCCTCGTCATCAACCCGGTACAGTCCGACGACACCGGCCGGTACCGGTGTGAAATTATTGATGGTCTAGAAGACGAGAGCGTGACGGTGCAGCTAAAGTTTCGAGGTGCGTCACAGATGAACTCCTATCTAAAGCAAAGTGCGTTAAAGTTACCTAAACGCTATCATTTTATTACTTTAAGATGTAGTATTATATTATCAATTATATATTTATTAATATAGTATTTATATAAAATGTTTATATTAACAATTTATTGTCTGATATTAACAACTACAAAATCTATGTTGGCCTATATTTGTAGCCTAGCCTACTTTATTTATTTATTATATAATTTATCCCCCCAAAAATTGGCAAACCCTAATTATCTAATTATATTTAATGATCTTTTATCTTTAACAAAATGTTGCTGATCTTCAGTGCTCTTGTGCTCCACAGGTGTGGTGTTCCCCTATCACTCCTCTAGGGGGCGCTATCTGATGAACTTTCATGAGGCTAAGGAGGCATGCGAGAAGCAGGATGCACACCTGGCTACCTTTGAACAGCTCTACGCTTCTTGGGATGAAGGGCTGGACTGGTGTAACGCTGGGTGGCTCATGGATGGGACGGCACAATATCCCGTCGTAGAGCCACGAGAGGCTTGTGGTGGCACCGAACTGGCACCTGGTGTACGGAGCTATGGCGTTCGGGACAAAAGTCTGGACCGGTTTGATGCCTTCTGCTTCACTTCGTCCATTAGAGGTAATAACGTTTGTATATATTTAGTGGAGATTTTATGTATCCTCATATAACTTCATCTAGTCCTGGCTTCTGCTGATTGGTTTCCGTGAAATCTGGTTAGACAAACATTTGAAATTTTCCATAGCTGTGCTTTAACAGGCATTTTACTTTTTTAATTCGGACAAAGATGAATTAATGGTAATTTCGGCTCAGGATACAGTACATGTGGCTGCAATTGCTCATTCTGGAAAATGTTCCTATTTTAAAAATACAAATTGAGGATGACAAGTTGGGTGAACCTGGCAACAAGGATTAATTATAAAATGGCCGTCTTCCTTGTTTTCATCAGTCATGCATATGTTTTAAAGCTGTTTGCCTTGATATGCCAGTCGTATTTTGTTACCTTGGGTCAATTATTGCATTCATTTCTGAGGTTAAGTCGAATTTATTTTTAAGTTGCCAAATATGATGTGACAAGTTACTTTGTCTTTCTTCAATGTCAGGAGAGGTCTACTTCCTGCAACATCACATCAAACTAAATTTCACAGAGGCGGTGGAGGCTTGTCAGAGCGATGGAGGTCATATTGCTAAAGTTGGCCAGTTATACGCAGCCTGGAGGTTTGTGGGATTGGACCAGTGTGATGCAGGCTGGTTGGCTGACGGTAGTGTACGTTACCCAATCATCCAGCCCAGGATGAACTGTGGTACATCAGAACCAGGGGTGCGCAGCTTTGGCTTCCCTCCAAAGCATTTAAAACATGGCGTGTTTTGCTACAAAGTCCGCTGGTAAAATATACAATTCATTTTAAATGTATAAACACTTTTGTGAAAACCACAGTGAATTGTACTTCTTTTTCTACACTACTGATTTTCAAATCATAATAATGTGTTTGTATTGTGTCTTGTTTTGATTTGAAATGTCCTGGAATTCCTACCAAATTTACACTGCAAAGCTGGCACAGAGGTGCTTCTGAAGTGGCATTTATACAGTTTAATGCTGCTCAGAGGTGGCATAAATGCATTTACACCGCAAATACAATTGTATGCTTGGTATTAAGAGCTGAGGTAGGTCAGAGCCGGCTTAATTTAGTCTTTAGTTTTATGCAGCATTATGTCTATACACACAATTTTGAGCAGGCACAGAACAGCCCTAACTCAGCTGTGTAAAGATGCCTAAAATGTTCTGTTGGAAAATTTAATTTCAAGTGCTAACTTGGATATTTACACTTTAAAACTTAAAACAAAATTAAGGTTAAAACTAACTTTGTGTGGTCATCACTTTTTATACAGCATGTACAGTTCTACTATGTTTTAGGCCTAAATCCTGAAATTGGTGGTGGGTGATTCTTTAAACACTTTTGTGATCTGATTGCTTGTATTATGTAGCATTTTAATGCAAATAATCAGTTAGTCGGTGCCATCTGCTGGTATGCATGTATGCATGACTTCTTACTATTATCTGAGACGTCGTAATCCAAAAAGGTCAAATTTCATGTCAATAAATATTTTTTCCCAAATAAACTATTCTGTACATGTTTACTCATGAGTCATTTCAAATCTTCAGACAACTCAATAAATCAGTGCGTATTTGTGTTTTGGAACAAGTCAGCCTTGTCCCCGTAGATAAGCATGACATTCAGGTAAGTTTCTTATCCTGACCAGCAGGAGGCGCGCCGAAGTGAGTCAGCGGAATCCTGCCAAAGCCATTAGAAGGCAAGCCTGCAACCAACCATTAGCCGAAAAAGCGTAACGGCTAAAACTAACGCTTCCGGTCTGGCCAGTATGGCATAAAGGGATACCAAGGCCCTTTTTAATGGGAGGGCCAAATGTAGAGAGTCCTTCCACTACCTTGATAACACAGTTTAGAGGAAACGGCTTATCATTTAATGAATCGACAGCCTATCTGCTAATCTTCAATATGTTTTACACGAAATAATACTTTTGGATTGAACTATTTTTAGAGTTTACCACAAAAAAAAATTTCAGTTTTATAAGAGAAGTCACTGACTTTTTGCGACAGGTGGGATTCAGCTTACGGCACTTCTCATTCATTCCTATAGAGCTCCGGACGTCACGTGACCCATTCTGTTTACACCACTATGCTGGCAGGCAGGGACGGCCGGGAGCGAGCAAATATGAAATGAATGGCGCCAGCATGAGTTTCAAGGCAACAGAGTTCACTGCATACTTTAATTCAAAAGACATAGACCTGTACATAGCAAAACAGAATCCCGATAATGCCCGCTGTGTGCCCTTTAATGTGTTTTAATAAAGTAACGGATATATTTCCTGGACCGTATCCCTGATTAATCTACAACTACTCATCAACTTTCCCTCTCAACGTTACTCCTGAGACTCCTTTAAAAGCCTAACCAGCCTGGAGGGGCCCAAATGGACACCAATCTAATTTTTTTTGATGATATCAACCCTGCCTATGTCATCACTGGAAGGGTAAAGTTCACTGGTGTTTTAGCTAACAGAAATTCAACCCTAGCTGTCCTTGTAGGAACCATATAGCTATATCCACGTGAGTACAGTATACATAATAATGTCCTGAAATCTTACCCTTTTCATCACCAAATTTTTGTGTTGGTTAGCATGTTTTTTTGCATTGGAACCATTTTAGTCGTCTATCGGGAATCCCTTAAAAAAAAAAAAAGACTACGAATCAAATGATTTCCCCTTTGCTTTAATGGACAATCGCGTATAATATATATATATATATAATAATATAGATATAAATAAAAAACGACATTGTAAATTGCACTTAGGTTTTATTTAATGAAAATGTGTATTTTTGAATTAAAGATAAGTTATAGATCTAAGATGGGCTGCTTTTGGTGCTTGACACTTTTTTTATTGGTCATTTTGTGTGTTTTACGAATAAGAGTAAGAGAATAAGACTACAAGGTTTAGAAGCTTACATTTTACTTAAATGTCAAATGTTATTTCTCTATTTTGCAATAAAAGACAGCTTCCCTGATTGATCACGTCTCGGGTAGATTGCATGTTTTCTTGCACGGCGTGATGTTGGACTCATGAAAAATAATCACTTTGTTTGCAATTGGCAAAACTGATTTGCTGAAGTCAAAACAACAAGGGAACTGGCATTAGCGTGACCGCCGCTTGCTGTAAAGTGGGAGCGACCAGCCAGCAGAGGATTCTGCAACCTTCCTCAAACTGTTATGTTCAGGATTTTCTGATTTACAAATACTGTGTGAGGGGGCAAGAAACGGGCCAAGGGAGGTCACGTACGGGACACATAAATGAAGCCCAATTATACGGGACGGTTGGCAACCCTAGCCCCTGGCATCCCTTGCGCCCCGCACTGCCGCCATGTTGAAATAGTAAGGTTTTTGTAAGTCCTAACTCAGTGTGGGCAACTGGGCTCTTCCGGCCAATTTCCTGCAGAGATTTTGGAGTCCAACCCTTATAAAACGCACCTGCCCTTTAGCTTCTAGTATGCTTAGTAAGAGCTTGATTAGCTGGTTCAGGTGTGTTTGATTAGGGTTGAAGCTAAACTCTGAAGGAAAGTGGCCTGGAAGGGCCAAGTTTGCAAACCCCTGGTCTAAATAGTCTGGTTTTAAATTATCGTTGTACAACTGTCGATACCAATGCTACAGCCGCTCTAGCACTCTCCTGATGGCCTGCCAAAATGCCGGAGTTTAGATTGCGTGACGTCAACCTCCGGAGCTCTATGGTATCCGTAAACTGCGATTGAGTGTCGCAGAACTCTGATTGAAATTCAGTGGCGTCAAGGCTGTAATGTGATTGGTTATTAAGGGACACATGATCCAAGTTAGCCATTATGCTTTCTCCAATAGTAAGTAATACAGACCCTCTCATCTCCCTATAGTAAGATAATCTCTGATCCCGCTGCCCTGCGTCAAAGAAGTAAAACAACAACAACACACACTTGGTTTAAGAGAAACTCAACATCCTTCATGCCGGTGTCACTGAGTTTCTCTTTAGCATTAAGCCAGTTATGGGAGGGGGTATGATTACCCCACTCTTTCCACAGGATTTCATGATCCCTTGGCGTCAAAGTTGTTCTTTATTTACACCTGCTTCCCAAACATGAATGGAAGGCGGGGGAGGAATAGCACATGAAAAGCCAGCAGTGTTCCTCAGTCTGGCTTTTTCACTCTGCTAACTGCTCATAAAAGATGCACAGTGTTAGGTAAGAGAGGTATATTCAAGAGCTTTTAGGTTTTTTCTTATCCCTTGAGAAAATGTCATGAAGTAGGCACTGTTTTGTTTGCCGTATAATTAAGGTCTGGGATGTTGAATAATGTTGGGTCATGTTCACATGAACTGTCCCTTTTTTGACCCGTCTCTCAACAATATACGTTCGATAGATACTATGTATGTAGAATATAAAAGGCTCTATGTGTATACGGTGTAAATACATACAGTATATGCAGTGGCCACAAAGTATTTGGACATTTAAATTAATCATGCATAATTTGTTGCAAATGCCACTTGATTTGATAGGCTATATTCTATCTAAAGCAATGATGTACTTGTCTAAACATTATTTGGGTGCACAATGTACAGCATGAAAATGTAACATTTTCTAATTTTGTAAAATTTTTTCAGGCATGGAAACAGTGACAATCAATGAAATTGTTGAAAAATAATTGAAAAGTCATGTAAATTTGTGTTGTTATTGCCATTGTTTGTTCAGTCTCCATAAAATCTGTATCTAATCACAAATAATTGAAAATATCATGCCGGAGAAGTTATGTAAATACATTGGTCAGGTTGTAGGAACCCTGAATAGAGTAAACATTCAACTTAATCCTTATGATAATTTGGGGTAGAATTACTGTTTATATATTGACTAAATAGAGGCTAAGTTCCAAGCATAAGTTTCTCTTAACATTTATCTTTCTCTCACACAAACTCACCATACAACCACTTAAATATTAAGTGCATGGTTTTTTTATGCTAAAATGTTTTCCATCCCAGTTTAATATGCAGAAAGAACTACAAGTCAGTCGCTGATATGTTTATTTCCCAGAAAAGTGTGAACAGTGTGGCTCTGTGTGTTTAAGCATCTCGATCAGCCCGACAACAGCAACATTGGCTCATCCAATAGCAGACATTTTGGGTGGGACTGTCTGTTTGTTTGACCAATGGCAGAGGGAGAGAATGTTTGGAAAAGCTTTTTGAAAACAGCCATTAATTTTGCAATGCAGTTTGTTGATGCTAGTGGCAAAGAAATTACACATTTCAGCTTCAATACCACTCTGGTATTAAAAGAAAAATGACTTTATTCACACATTTAGTCTGTTTATTTTAGGGGTACTAAGACAGATATGAGCTCAGCGTAGAGCTGACAGTGACAGAGTGCAAAATGAATGAGAAATTGCTCTATTGGAAACGATTGACTCTGTCAATCAACATTGTGGCACACACTATGCGTGTTGGCTTTTTAGTATGGACTTTTAAACTGTTTTAGGCAATAAAAATTCCCATCTTGTAATCCTGTCTCATTTGAAAATGTAGGTTTGTCTCTATAGGCAATATTAGAGCTTAAATCTGTTGTGGAGGCCAAGCCGAATCATACGAACTTGTCAATTAATAAATCTTTCTAATCTGAGTAAACATTTGTATACTATTGCAAGTTGACCTAGAATCAGAAGCAAAAAGCTGGGGAATTTATCTTTCACAGTTTCACAGAAACACAACTAGACATTTAAACTACAACAAACAACAAAACACATAAAAAGACGCATCTAAAGAATTTGAAATACTAATGTACTTAAATGTAATTGTGTCCAGCTGTGGTCATTAAAGCCTTTTGTCTTGTTCTGAACTTTATTGTTACCCAGAGGTACACAGACAGTATTACCTTTGTGCTATCTAATGCACAGATGTTCACTTCGCATACTGTCTGCCCTAAATAGTATGTCAGATAAGGATTTTTTTTGCATCCCAAATCATAATATGTTGAAAAAAAGTATGCCAAAGGTGCCAGAATGGTACACTATTTCCAAAGTTCATCTGTGCTCTTTGGGCTAATATTGCCCACAATCCCTTGTGTTCTCCTTCTAAACTGTATAAAATAAAAAGGAATGCAAGGCCAATGTTGCCACATGTAAATGTATGAACCTAAAAGTTAAGCTAAGGTAATTATGGAGCTCGATACAAACACTTACATTCAAATGCAAACGGTATGCGACAATACTAAACATAAAAAAATGTCCCAAAACTGTTATTGTGTTTCTACATATTTAAAAATGTGCATTTTCCAATCATCAATGTTGAAAAAAAAAGTGTCTCATACGGCTCTGGGGGGTGAACAAAGGCCTTCTGCAGCGAATTGATGCGTAAAGCCGACCTCCATACGTCATCCACCCGGAACTTCTTCCTTTTACAACAATGAGCGCAAGCTACATTAAAGTGATTATTACGTTTTAAATATGGATATTTTTCTTACAAAAATGCATCGATTCGCTACAGAAGGCCTTTGTTCACCCCCCGGAGCCGTGTGAGACACTTTTTTCTTTATGGATGCGACCCCCGCGCCTGCGGAACTATTTCACCGCTCTGCTCCTTGGGCACTGACCACACGCATGAAACCCCAACGAGTGCCATGAAACAGCTTGAAAGATCAAAGATAATTTTTTATATAACTCCAGCTGGATTCATCTGAAAGTCATATACACCTAGGATGACTTGAGGGTGAGTAATTTATGGGCTAATTTTCATTTTTGGGTGAACTAACCCTTTAAGTATGAAATAGGGGCGAAATTGGGGATGAGGCAATGTTTATTCTGCATAATTCTACACTACCTTTACTATTGCTGCAGTATGTAGTATGTATACTGTGCAGAGTATGCACATTTTGTCACCTTTGCTCATATGCAGAGTAATAGGTCATGTAATGGTCATGTCAATGCCTACTCTTTCACTTATTATTATTATTTTTTTTAAATGGTAGGTAGTATACTGTGCCATATTCACTAAGTAGTAAGCTAGTCTTCCATTCTGCACATACATAGCCACATCACAGTTTTTAATTGTGCCAATTGTTAGAGAGAAAAATGTCCACACAAGTAAGCATTAGTGTTATCTTGTGGCCTGGAGGAAACCTTTTAAGACTTGCACTAATGGTAAAGTAAATTCCTGCGCTTTGCTTTTATTTTAGGGACTAAGTGGTGATTATGTAATAATTAAAGTGAAAACTCAAGGGGGGGGCTCTGTGAAATTTAGTCCATTCTTTTTAGATTAGATTATCTCCTGTGGCCCAGAAGTTACGTATGTGGGAGGAATAAAATCCTATTTAAATACATTTAAATAAACCCAGATATCTTTCTTTTCCCCAAAACATAGCTCTGAGTAGCACTTGTAAACCAATCAGCCAGACGGACTAAGTAAAGTTTGTCATTACATAAGTTATTCCCTTGTCTTTGAGATGATCTTTATTAATAACAGTCCTCTGGATGTTTTGAGGTGTGTTTTTTGTCTTGTTTAGAGGACTTTCCTCCACGTTCGACTATTGACTGCTTTGGGACGTGTCTTGAGGGATCTTTTCCGTAGCCTGTTGTTTGTTTTGCCTGTTGAGGGAGGTAATAACATTGACACAAATACTTGTTGTTGTTGGAACTTTACACTACAGAGCATAACATAGTAACTGTGCCATCTAGTGTCTGTGGTGTATACTTACCTCCTAAGCATTCCACTTTAGGCCCCTCCCACTGACCGTCAGGTAAGCAACGTACCACTGAAAGGTGGCGCTGTGTGAATCCACTGTCACACTGGTATCGAATGATGGAATTAACAGGGTAGCGATCTTTGCTGTTGCCTAACATCCTGGCATTCTTCACTTCAGGAGGCGATGAACATGTGACTACAGTAAAAAGAGTAAAACAGCAAAAACATTTATCTTTCTATTAAAACAAGAAAATAGAAGTTCCTTTAAGTTTATAGTATTCATGGTCCATTGATAATTAAACAAAAGTATCTTGATGTAGCTGCACTATAATTTCCATAAATTAACACAATAAATTAAATGGCTATTGTTATAGGCTAATAGATCATTTAGCTAATTGGGTAGGGCTGACTTGGTGCTGAAGTTAATGTCACCTCTTCTTACCAGGTCCACTCTTGCAAGTAAAAGGAAGATGATAGTTGCAGGGTACATCATTCCACTGGCCATCCTCATGCCATATCATTACAACACAGTCTTCTCCAGTGCTGAAGTAATTATCTGGCTGATTGGGTCTCCAGTTTTCATATTCCTGCAGAGAAATTAGCACTGGTTGAAACAGCGACTTACTGCAAATGCCTCAGAACACAGTCGGCGCTCAATTTGGAAAGAATCTCAGAGGAAGGTGTTCTTACCAAAGGGCTTCCATCTGTCCAGCGAAACTGATTTTGCACATCCTTGTCATTTAGTCCAATCCATTGATAGTCATGAGCTTGATCTAGGTCATTTAGAAATGTATAAGCACTTTCATTTAGATCAACAAGCAGGTACATGTCTTTTATTCAGATTATCAGATCAAACTCACTTTTTACAAACTCTTGTTCTTGTTGGGAGGAAATGCTAACCAGGTGAGAGTTTAGCTCTTGACAGTGCTGCTCCGCACTGGTCCAGGTCTCACGCTCATCAAAATGGATATAACAGCTGCCCATGAACTCCATCCACCCTTCAGTACATCCCTGTACCACTGACAACACAGAAGAGACAATGAATTTTACTAGTTTTTATGTGTTCTTTAAGGGTGGCTAATTATAGAAGACTAGCAAGACTGACAGGCTCCCTACCTACTGAACAGGGTATATCTGTATACTTAATTTGGCAAAAAATATTCCTTTCAAATGGCCTAGAAAATCCTCATTCATAAATGCACCCTACGATTTATAATTTCATGCAAGATAATCAAAAACCCTGTGAAGTCCAGTTTGATTCCATTATTTGCCAGTAGGAAATAACAAGGCAGCAAGACAAAGGTGGTTAAAACTGTCCTTAAGTCACAATAAATACATAGCATGATATATTTGTTAAAATTCTCCATGACTTTTCACTTACATGTTAAGCAGTTTTCCCCGCTGAATCCTAAATGACACTGACATATTGCAATGCCACCTTGTAGAGAGCATAAACCTTGACCACAGGGGTTTGGATCGCAGGAATTAGCAGAAGCTGTTAAAGACATATTCATCTTAATTAAAAATGTTAAAAAGTATGTTGTTGTACACCAGTTAAATAACATCAAAATTATAGTTTTGTTCAGTTATTACCATCAGTTAAAGATAGCTCCATAGCTTTTGGTGTTTGTAGTAAAGCTGAAGGTGAAGTAATGAGTATCGAAGTGGTGGGTGGTGTTGTGTTCAGTGGTGACTGATCAGTCACATCAAATGCTTCAGTGATGACATTAAGTTGCGTATGTCTTTCTGGTAGGAGATCAACAGTTTCATTGACACTCCAATAATCTTCATATGAAGTACTATTAGAAAGAGATATGGAGAGGTCCTCAGCATAATGTTCTTGACTACTGCCCTCTCCACTGATCTCCACTGATCCACGACCCTGTTCTGTTCCGATTGTAGGCCTAAACGTCAACTCGACCTCATCGTCCGTTAGAATGACAATCTTTCCATCCTGACTCTGAATGTGGCCAGATACCTCACCTGAGGGATGACTGGGATAACCTGAAGCAGAGCCAAATCCAAAGCCAATGGCAGAGCCAGATGCAAAGTCAATGATGGTGCCAGATCCAAATCCAGAAGCAGATCCAGATCCAATAGCAGAGCCGAAACCACTAACATCAGTCAAGTCAAATGGAGAAACACCAGACAATTCCTGTTCTCCAGAAGAACTTGCAGTCAGATCTATAATTTCTGATTTTATAAATGATACACCAGAGAAGCCTGACCCACTTGATTCCTCACCACTGAAGAATCCACTTGTTCCTAAACCACTGGATCCACTGCCACGTCCTGATGGACGGCTTGATTCCTCACCACTGAAGAATCCACTTGTTCCTGAACCACTAGATCCACTGCCAAGTCCCGATGGAAGGCCTCTAGCTCCACTTTGTTCATAAAAAAGTCCAGATTCCTCTCCAGATTCTTGATCCCCTGAAGAGACTGAAGTAATGATAACACCACTGCCACTGCCACTACCTTCTCTTGCCTCCATAGAGCTGCCTGAGGCAGAAGTCTGCCACATGATTGTATCTGCACCTTCTTGGTACCTCACAAGGTGACCTGATCCATCACCACTTTGGCCAGAACCGGATATGCTCCCACTGGGTATGCCACTCCCTGACATGTACCCAGAACTGGAATTAGGATCACCTGATGCTGAGCCTGAGCCCGATCCAGATTCAGACAGGTCCACAAGCAAGGGAGAGACAATTGGACGAGCTGTAACACACATCACAGTAAGTTAGCATACTTAAATAAGACAATAATGCAGTAAAGATTAGCAGTAGCAAGTGGTGATATCCAACATATCTCATACCAGGTCTCAGCAGCTCTGTTATGTCCGTCATGTTAAGATCCTTCCCCATCTTTTCAGTGTTCAACATATCTTCATCAAGCAGCATAGACAGATTTGCTGAAAAATAAACAAGAATCTCCCAGGTCAACACCCAGTCTTGCCTTTCATTGCAAACTCATACATAAAGGCTTAAAAGCTGCTATACCTTTGATGCAATATGCATCATATCTGAAGTATGGGTTTGGGAAGCCTGTTTGGTTTGGTTGGGCATAAATAGTGTGCACTCCTGTCTTGTTTTCACCACAACCAAAGCCTGGGTTGCGGACAGGATAGCGGACACTGCGATCAGACAGCCAACCTGGACTGCACTTGTGGAAACCCTGATTCCATGAGGCGTACAGTTCTCCAGTTGAAGCAAGAGTAGAACCCAGTTTTCTGCAATAGGCAACAGCTTCAAAGTAGGTGAAGCCTGCTAATGAGCTCACATGGAAGATCTCCCCTAAGGGATAGAGACTGAACAGTGAGATCATAGAGGATTAAATAAGTGTTCATTTTTATGTCATGAATTAACCTTTACTCACCCTTTATCTGGTCCATATAACAGTACACATCGTACCGCTCATGTGCAGGCCTAACATTGTAAGAGCGTATGCCAGGGAGGTCCTTCTGATCTCCAGAGCACTTCTTTTGAGGATGCACAATTGGATATCTGAAAACAGTGTTGAATGCTAAATAAGGTGTCAACAATATTTGATCCAGGATTCCAGTTAATTCAACAGAAACAAATGCAGTTAGGAGCATATAGGGCAGCACTTTGTAAAAAATAAGCTTACCTGACAGTCTGGTCCTGTAGCCAACCTGCACTGCATTGATGAAGGCCAGCTTCATAAGCCACCTGAAGAAGCTCAGGGGTGGCTATGACTGCTCCCAGCTTCTGACATGCCACTTGTGCTTCCTCAAAGGTGTAAGCATAGTGTCTGGAGTCAGCGCGATAGTGGAATACCACTCCCTTAGTTTCTAGGGCAAAGAAAGGTTTGGCCATATTTAAACTCTACTGTTTGCACATGGTATTAACATCTGCTTTGAAAATCAGTTGATACACCATTGATTTTGTTCCTGTAACTCTTGCAAATCCTTGTTTTTGCTCAATTACTTTGGCTCAGTTACCTTCAGTGGTGTTTGGGTGTTTACACTGCTAATTTGATGTTGTTTGATGTCATACACTGGATCCAGTTTAGTTTACTTACCAGCAGTGACATTGTCCATGGGAATCTCATATCCCAAGTAAGGCATAGCCGTGGCCACATTAATAATGTCCTCCTCAACCTCAGTTATGTTGGGAGGTAAAGGTTGAGGACTTTCAATGCTTGTGGTGTTAAGAGGCTCATCTGTCACTAGCTGGCCACGGACCTCCCCTGCTGTGGTCACCTCTTCAGTATAGTCTGAAGGGCTTGAGGTGACTGTAGCCACACTGAACATGGAATCCGTGGTAGTGTATATTTTAGGAAATGGTGAGGTCTTTGTTGAAACCTTATCTTCTTTTTCTGAAAAATAATTAACAAAGTTTGTAAGAATTGACAGTCTTTTGAATCATAATCACAGACCTCCTTAAAATGCTGAAGTTTGGAACAATAAAATGGTGAGTAAATAAGTTTTTCTTTTTTGAGTTTCTGTTCCTTTAGTGACATTATGATATGATTGTTCTGAGGTGTGTAAATGTGAAGTGATTTAGCAAGCAAAGTACAAAAAAGCTAAAATATGAATTACATTCTCTGTGCTTACCTGCATAACAGATTACATCATAGCGGGAGTCTGGGTATGGATAACCAGTCTGATTCGGAAACAGGTAAACCGTTCGCACTCCCAAAAGCCCCCCACCACACTGGGGTCGAGCTATGTTAATTGGGTACCTCACACTCCTGTCTGCTAGCCAGCCAGCATTGCACACATCCATACCAGCCTTCCATGCTAGGTAGAGTTGCCCTGTGGTGGCCAGTTGGGCTCCCAACTTTGCACACTGGTCTTCAGCCTCTACAAAGGTGAACTTCTCCACAGACATAGAGTAGAACACACTGCCTGGGTGATGATTAGAATCCATAAAGTAAAAACAGCAAAAACGCACCAACTAGTTAAATTTCAGTTTGGAAACACTGCCTGAGGTACCTGACATTTTCTCTGCAAAACAGTACACGTCATAGGTCTCGTTGATGTCTCTGACTCCATATGTTCGTACCCCTGGGAAATTTTCTTTGTCTCCATAGCAAGGCTCCCTTGGCTCATGAATGGGATACCTATGGAGAATTGCATAGAATCTTATTATAGTTATAACTTAACTAAATGGTTAATAAATATATTAGTATTGTTTACATTGTATTCACTGCGTCTTATACACCTGCTCATGACCACCCATGTTTGTAAGTGGTTTTTATTTATGTTGTTATTAGATATGGACCTTTTCACATTACCTCACAGTTTGGTCTGAAAGCCAACCAGCATCACATTGATGGTATCCATCATCATAGGCAGCTTGCAACTGTGCAGGAGTTGCAATAACAGCACTGTTCCGGATGCAGGCTGCCTTTGCCATCTCAAATGTCAAGGTATATCGGGTAGATATTGCTCGGTAGTGAAACACAATGCCTGTAAAGATTTGACCCACTCATTTAATTCTCACTTTCAGTTATTTATATGTTTAATAAATGTACTTTTTGTGTGTCTGAACAGTTTGAAAGTCTTCAAACTGAAATCTTACCTTGGACTTGCATTTCTACAGAATCATAGTTCTCTTCAATCCCCTGCATGACCTCACAGCGGTAGGTGCCGGAGTCACTGGAGTGGAGTTCTGAGATCTCAATGGTGGCATCAGTTGGCACCATGGGGTAGTTTACCATATGAACCCGGTCCACGTAGTCTGTCTCAACCTGCACCATGCCCCCACTGGCAACAAGAATAAGAGATATTCTGCCCTTGTAGATGTAGCTCCACTTAATACGGTGGAGCAGTGGGGCAGTGGTTGGGGCGCCAGGGTCCTGGACAGTGTTGTCCTGGAAGTAGCAAGGTATAATCATGCTTCCCCCCAATAGGGGACGCAGTGGTGGTTCCACAGGGATACTCACACTAATGGGGCTGTCCTGATCTGTAAAACATAATTTCATTTTGAAATTCTCTTTCACTTAAAAGCAGTAAATCTTAGCAATCTAAAAAGTTCACCTACCAGCCATGTCCCCAAATAAGATCATGCCAGAAATGGCATGGATGTATGCATATAACAGGAGCCAAATCAAAGACATGTTTCACCTTAGGAAATATAGAAAAAGAGTGGGTGCTTTATATTATTATATATATAGTACCACACACATTTGACTAATATTCAACAGTGATGCATTGAACTAAACCCTAAGCAACTAAAACTGTCAGAAAGGGTGTCAGAAAAAATCTGCAAAAGTTATACTTTTAAGAATCGTCACGGGGCTGGTACCCTTAAAGGCACAACTTTGTTTCTAATACCCCTTTTAGAAACTTAGAGTAGGGGGTAAATAGGGGTAAATAAGGTACATAGATGTCACTTTAAGACTACTGGCCCAGTAACGAGCTGATGTACCCCTAAAGGTGTTGCATGTAGGGCACACTGAACTGAGCAAATCACTCAAGCCATTCCAAAAGCAGTTTCTCCGTTTCCGAGGCTTTACATGGCCTGACTGAGCTACTGTACTCCTGGTGGAAATTTGGAATAGATTGGAAACATGACGTCATTAATTCACTCTCCCATTTAAACATTCACACATACACTCTCTTTCTCCCTGTCTCTCTCTAAAGAAGAATAGTTCACTGTTTGAGCCACAGGAAATGTTCTGGGCTTGGTAAGTTGAATTTTAATCAATGGTTACTGTGAAATCTGCTTGGGGAGAAAAAAATTTATATTTCCCTGTATGATTTATAAATTCTAAAGTTCAGTTTGATAATGAACACAGTGCATCATTCACTACTTTGCTTGATTTTTTCCCTCTTGGCTATTGCTCAGGTTTTCTGAATCAAGCTGCTTTAAATGCACTGAGTGACTGTAGGAGACCTCCATCCTGGCACGGCCCTGAAGTAGCTTTTTATCTCCCACCTCTAATGCCTTACTTACTTCTGTTTTACTGGTGTATATGCCAGTAGGATCAGTAGTAAGAACAAAAGACCACTTCCTATACAAGTAAATGAGAGCTTAAACATGCTTTCACTGTGCTCAGACAAAAATAGTACAAATATTTTAATATGCAATACTGTTTATTCTATTTTTAATAGATTTTTACATCACACACACACCAACACACGCAAATAGGTTGTGTGTGGTGAGAAGTGCCACATTCAACATATGCTTGACAGACGGAAATATGTTAACTCAGCTGTCTGAGGTGAGTCAAGGAGGATCTCCTCCGTCATGAAGACAAGATTACATTCTAGTCCAGAAAAACAAATGATGCCAATTTTTTCACAACCAAAATGAACAACTGCATTTTATGAATATGAATAAAATTCTTTCTTTGTAAAGTATATCTGCCTACTGGCTAGCTTCAGTTCTAGTCTTGTGAACTGTGAAAGTGAACCGCCTTCTTTAAAATGACCAGTCACATGGTCCTTTCAGATGCTGTTTAAAAAAATGTGACTTGATGTCTACAGCTATATTCTGGTCTTGTCAAGCAGGGGTGGAGAGAGGACTTCCACAGTATCTCCATTCAGCCAGTGTGGTATGTTCTCTTCCCATCAAGCACAGGCCAATAAGCAGAGTTCTGTTTCTGCTGTGGTCTGTGCTCATGGACGCAGAACTGCATTAAAGCCAATGTAAACACTGCTGTATTCCACAGGAGGCCCTAAATCACCAAAACCCCAAGAGAGCCACAGGACCAGAACACTGTCCACATTCAACACACAGAGTGGCAGGTAACTCTAGTACTGTAATATGGTACGGTGAAAGTATGTCATGTTAATCATGTACATCCATAGCATCTGTATCATGCATTGGTCACAATCCCGCTCGTATGCACACTATTGCAAGCATTTTGTAAAGGTATCTACCTATACACACCTTGCCCAGCCTTATCAGGAGATTTTTACATCCAAGATGAAAAGATAGAAAATAACTAATATTTGAAATACAAATTAATAAACCGCAACATTCATCTTGCACTGAAATTGTATACAGAAAGAAACAATTTACTTACTCAAACACCCATGTTACTTCAATGTAATTACTTTCCTCAAAAATGAGAGAACAGTAGATGCTAACTAAAATTAAAAGGCTAGCATGCCAATATAATATTGGTTATATATTAAGATATTAATAAAATATATCCATTCTATCCATTCATCCAGTTTAATTTGAATGTTGAATTATTCATGATACTAATTACATGCTTTCTAATACTGAATATTAATAAATAATAGAATTTTTAGAAATAATCATATCATAACAAAAATATTAGAGTTGCTAGACATGTAACCAATACAATTGTATAACAAAATTCTAAACTTTAATAAACAAATTAATAAATAAAACGTATGATGCATGTGTGTATATATATACAGTATATTCTGGGTATCATTTATGTATGCATGTAATCTTTCAAGCAATATTGTAATTAACTACAATACATAAAATTAAAAACTTACCAAACTAGTAGTGTCCCTTCTTGTTTGCTTTTTGTAATGTCCTTGTGTCTTGCATTAATCTGTCGGTTGGGAAATTTCTAAAATCCTGTGTTTTTAGACTGCTTGCCTTCCCTGTGTGAGTCAGGAGCAGAAAGGGATCTAATTGAAATTGGGCTCAAGTTTAGCAAAGTGAGTGGGAGAGAGAGACAGAAAAGGGCAGAGGGAGGCAGAGAGGTAGGAGTGGGGACTATTGAGTGCCATTGAGTGGCATTTTGAATGTTCAAATCGTAACTTTAGGGTAGACTGGGGCTCATAGGTTGCAGGGGTTGACTGACACATGAGTTGTAATAAGATGCTGTCACCAAAAGTAATGTTTTTGCCCCTTTACCACAATCATTGATTCTATAAATACATTAAAAGCTCAAAATGTGTCAAAGTGAGGATAACTTTTTGATTTTTATGGGCATTTTTGCTTTGATAAAAATGAACACCTTCTCCTCAGCTAAACATGTTTTTAAAAAGAATTTACAGAGAGATATTTAGATCAATGTTAATTAATAGATACAGGAATCTGTTATATTTTTATATATTTGTATAAAATAAAAAAACTAGGAAAAATTATTGTCATTTAATCTGTCTTGGTTATTCATTAGTTGGTTTGCCTTTATGTTTGTTTTATCAGAGATAATCAACAAAAAATTAAAATGGTATCAAGCAACCCCACCCCAGTTTCCCCTTACCCATAATACCAGTATTTTAGATCACTAATATTTTCTAGCTAGGTCTTTTTAATTATTAATTAGGTTTTTAATTCAACTCTACAAGAAACCAGAAGAGGTCATGGGGTCATTGCTTTATTGCTTTGTGTTTGTTTACAATTAGAGTAGTGAATATCATGAAATGTGCATAGTTTATCAGTCTTCATCATCTGTTGTGCGTCAGTTGTCAGTTGTGTGGAAATATCTGGGCTGGGCTTCAGTTTCCTGTTTAGTACAGGTTTTATAGCTCTATTGTGGGCCTTTGGTGTGGTATATTTAGAGACACTGGTGAATCTTGCAAGAATCTCTCAACCAAATATCAGTCTACGTCTGATGGTGCTGGAATTTCACAGTTCAAACTTTAAAGTGATGACTCGCCAACAGAAGCTGCTTTTCTGCACTTTCTTGAAGTGTGAGATACACCTTTAAGACTCTCCTGTCCTTATACAGTAAGAAACTTGCTTTGCCCAATAGGCAGTTAATATCCTTTACCCAAACAAGTTGATTATCTTGGCTACGCAACTCAACTTGCCTGCTATCGAATGTAAATTCAGTAAAACAATGGGATGGAATTCATCACCCATACTTAGGTTATATATGGTCAGGAAATGTGAAATTATATTGTTTTAAACCCATGAGCCCAATCACTTCTGTGCAAGGAATGTGTCACAGGAAGTGTGATAAGACTGGCTAATTATGTAAGAGAAAACTCTGCAACGGCCAACATTTCAGACATTTAACAGAGCAGAGATTCAGTACAAGTTACATAAAAATGGTCTGGTTACACATTGAAAGTTTTTTCCCATCCTTTTCTGCAGACTTAACCATTTCGATTGTTCTAGTAAACGTTACTTTCCACAGATATATTTACAATGTCTTGAGTAGGGACCTCCAATGAGCCGGTACACCTCGTTACACGTGCAACATGAACAAAACCTGCAATATATTCACATGTGTGAACTATAAACCATGTGTGTAAAACAGAAATTTAATTTCCAGGAAAACCATGGACGGCTCAAACGAAAACATAGTGTCTGGTCACACAAGCTGTGCTTGTTAATTCTCATACTAGCACATTGTTACTCTAGTGCGTACATTATGAATCAAACTAACAACCTTCGAAGTCTTACGAGTGACCATTGAGATATATTTCAAAATATAGTAAGAAGTCAGAGAATTGCAGGTATTGTCTGCTCTTAATGGTGAAAAGCTGACCCTTATAACATACTTAGTCTATAACAGTTGTAGTTCAGTGAGGAGTTTGAATGAGGTGGAGGATGTGTGTGAGTTCATTAGGGCCAGGACTTTACGCGTCCATGGATACTAGTTAACAGTCATGAACCGGAAAAGTGATGACATCATCTAAATGCCAATATTAATAGTATATGTGTTGTATTGCAGGTTTAAATGTTCTTAAATATAATTATTCTTTATTGTTTATATCAAATTACTTGAGTTAGACTACAGGTCCACTGTTTGTAGTATTTAAGGTTTTTAATGTTGTTAAATTAATAATTATATTCAATCTTTTTATACTCACACATGGCTTCTTTGATAAAAAACAAAAAGGGTAAAACTGTAAGATTGTAAAATGTGTAGTTTTTGCTGAACTGTGATACCTACCATCAAACATTTGGGAAACTGATAATGTATTCGGAAAGGACACAGTAAAATTGATCAAACGTGACAGTAAAGACATTAATAATCATTATCTACTATATAATAATAATGATACTAATAATAATTAATAATTAATTAAATATGTTCTATTCCTCAAAAAATCTTGAAAAAACTGTATCACAGTTTCCATAAAAATATGAAGCAACTGTTGTCACATTGATATTCGATATGTACAAGATGCAATAATGTAAAATAAATAAAAATTGTAGTATACAATTATACATTATAGAATGTAAATGTATGTAGAGATCCAAGAATTCTTCATGATTCTGATTCAGTGGGTCTCAGAACATAACTTGAAGATAAACTACCTTTAAAAGAGATGTCATTCAGACCGTCGTGGCACAGTATTTTATTGTTCATAGCAGGAGTCCTGCAATTCACAATGTTTGCTCAAGTTCCTCTCTAAAATGAAAATGAGAAACACATATTCATCAGAGTAAACATGCTTCATTGCTTATTTTTCAGACCAGCATGTGGATGGAATGGAAAACAGTAGTGTTTTCTTTGAGGTGACAAATTTCAAGCCAGTCAAGGACTGCCGATGCTTCATTTTTCATTTTTCGTCATGGGATAGAAACATTTTTAGTGGCTAATGTTCACAAATTACTGAAATATGGCTCAGAACCTCTATGTCACATAAGTATGTCACAAAAGAGAGAGAAATCGCCTCAGAATTAATGACATGACTAAGGATTCGAGTCAATTTGTGAATCATACTTGATTGCCCTTGACATTAATGATCGTATTTTGATGATCAAGATGTTCCTTGATGATTGCTTGACATATGATGAAGTCCCAGCACAAAAAAAAAAGAGAAACACTGACATAAAGGACACAGTGTAAGAGATGAAGTGCACTAATAGCCCCCGAATTGGTCATATTTGAATCATGTCACAAATGGTAATATTAGACCTCGACCAACCGCCAAACCTAAAAATGTGTCAGATTTCTTTGATTAATTCTTCCTCTTTGGTCAATCCTAGAGCCAGTGTTTTGAGCCGGCCTATCTTCACATTAAGCTTCTGGCAAATGACAAATGGAAACATGATTCATAGTGCACAAAAAATACTTGATGTCTGCTTCATGTCTTAATTTGGCCTTTCTACCTATGAAATGTTTAGAGACCATGTAATTGTTGATTCATAGTCATCAGTGTTCTGACATCTCTTGACATCTCAAGCTAAAAAAAATTTGATCATATTCAAAGTGATTCATTATTGTGTGTGTGTGTTGATTGGAAACATACATACATGTTCCAACACATTTTTGTTTCTCTGTATTTTGTGGTGAACCGAATGACATGTGATCAATTTTGTATACGTGCTGTAGAGAGTCACACATAACTGATTGTCCTCTTTGACCCCAGCACAGGCCTCGAACCCAAACTCTCATCACTCGCCTCAATATGACGCAGGGCCTGGATTTGAACAAGCTTGCTTTGACTCACTTCCCATTTGGCCTGCTCAACAGGGTATTGACACAGCTTTTCGGCGTCCGTTGAGGGGGAAAGCAGTCTTTTTTACTGGGCTTCATTTAAATGAATGGAGGCATTATGGAGATGTCACAGCTACGGACCCCTTCTGCTGTATATAAGCACTCAGTGACCAACTGACGGGTTACGGAGAGGTTATTTTTTAAACTTATGTATTGATTTAAATGTATGCTGGGACATTTATGCAGCAAAAGTTCCGTGAAGACTAGAAATTTTTCTTTCATTTTCTTATTTATTTTTTTAATCAAATTATTTATTAAGCTAATAGCTTAAGATTTACACAGTTATTTAATTAATTGATTACTATTTTACTGTTGTTGATGTTTTATTTATTTTGTATTTATTTAATTGTTTATTTAAATGCATTATTAAAAATAATCTGTAGATGATAACTGGTTTATGGACATTTATGCTTACGGTAGCACACCAAAGTAATTTGCATACTGTACTTGCATATTACAGCTATTAAAATAATCATTATTGAAGTACTATAGAGTCATATAGTTCTACATTATGTTTACAGGTGCATCTCAATAAATTAGAATGTCATGGAAAAGTTAATTTATTTCAGTAATTCAACTCAAATTGTGAAACTCGTGTATTAAATAAATTCAATGCCCACAGACTGAAGTAGTTTAAGTCTTTGGTTCTTTTAATTGTGATGATTTTGGCTCACATTTCACAAAAACCCACCAATTCACTATCTCAACAAATTAATACTTCATAAGACCAATAAAAAACATTTTTAGTGAATTGTTGGCTTTCTGGAAAGTATGTTCATTTACTGTACATGTACTCAGTACTTGGTAGGGGCTCCTTTTGCATGAGTTAATGCGACGTGGCATGGAGACAATCAGCCTGTGGCACTGCTGAGGTGTAATGGAAGCCCAGGTTGCTTTGATAACGGCCTTCAGGTCATCTGCATTGTTGGGTCTGGTGTCTCTCATCTTCCTCTTGACAATACCCCATAAATTCTCTGTGGGGTTCAGGTCAGGCGAGTTTGCAGGCCAATCAAGCACAGTAACACCATAGTTATTGAACCAGCTTTTGGTGCTTTTAGCAGTGTGGGCAAGTGCCAAATCCTGCCGGAAAATGAAATCAGCATCTCCATAAGCTTGTCAGCAGATGGAAGCATGAAGTGCTCTAAAATTTCCTGGTAGATTGCTGCGTTGACTGTGGATTTCAGAAAACACAGTGGACCAACACCAGCAGATGACATGGCAGCCCAAATCATCACTGACTGTGGAAACTTCACACTGAACTTCAAGCAACATGGTTTCTGTGCCTCTCCACTCTTCCTCCAGACTCTGGGACCTTGATTTCCAATGAAATGCAAAATTTACTTTCATCCGAAAAGAGGACTTTGGTCCACTGTGTTTTTTACTGAAATCCAACGTCACTGCACCAGTTTACCAATATATTTTGGAGCACTTCATGCTTCCTTCCGCTGACAAGCTTTATGGAGATGCTGATTTCATTTTCCAGCATTATTTGGCACCTGCCCACACTGCCAAAAAAAACAAAAGCTGGTTCAATGACCATGGTGTTACTGTGCGTATTGGCCAGCAAACTCACCAGACCTGAAACCCATAGAGAATATTTGGGGTATTGTCAAGAGGAAAATGAGCGACACCAGACCCAACAATGCAGATGACATGAAGGCCGCTATCAAAGCAACCTGGGCGTCCATTACACCTGAGCAGTGCCACAGGCTGATTGTCTCCATGCCACGCTGCACTGATGCAGTAATTAAAGCAAAAGGAGCCCCTACTATGTATTGAGTACATGTACAGTAAATTATCATACTTTCCAGAAGGCCAACAATTCTCTAAAAATGTTTTTTTATTGGTCTTATGAAGTATTCTGATTTGTTGAGATAGTGAATTGGTGGTTTTTGTGAAATGTGAGCCAAAATCATCACAATTCAAGGAACCAAAGACTTAAACTACTTCATCTGTGTGCATTGAATTTATTTCATCACGAGTTTCACACTTGAGTTTGAATTACTGAATAAAATGACTTTTCCACGACTTCTAATTTTTGAGATGCACCTTTAAATACCATAGTTTTTAAATTTGTTCTTTTTTTTAAATAAACGATTTCCTAGAGTTTCTGTAGAATTTACACAGTTAGCAGTTTGGTTTGTTTATATAATATTGTATTTGTGGTGTATTTTTAAGATTTTATATAATATTAAACATCTATTTATTTTTGTCATTATAATAAATTGTAGGTATAGGTCATATTTGGCCATGAACTTTTTATTTATTTTTATAGTATCAACTATTTATTTGCATACTTGTTAAAAATCTCTTGTAAAGCTAATATCCCACTTGCATTTAATTTGTACACAATAACATTAGTTAGATTAAATATTGCATTATTGTTTGGTGCAGGTTTTTTTTTTTTTTACTTTAAGATCAACATAATTCGTCACTTTCTATTTTCCTATTTTTTAGCCTTTATTATAAAAATGGAACAAAATCTATTTTGAAAAGCATTTTATAGACTTGTGTTTCTATCACATGAGTCCACATTTCAATGGCCATTTTATTTCATATTTTTCCATCAGGGACCCTTTTACAATCTTTTAAGGGACCTCAGTGGAGCCAGAGCTGCTCTCTCAGTCCGGGCACCATTACATAATCACAAGCCGGATGACTGTGAGGTTGTAGAGGTTTTCCCTATTAATCTGAACACTGTAATATTATATTCTAGTACAGAACCATCTCCCATGTATATTGTGTTTATTTATAACAGATACTTATCAGATAAACCTTGGTTTACAAAATACAAACTGGGCATAGAATGAAACCTAATACATTTTTTATAAAGACAATTCACCATGCACCAGTGTAACTATAATTTTTCATGAGAAAATACAGTAGTCATGATACATTTTATGAGAATGGTGCCTAATAGTAGCTCAGTTTTATTGTGAAATGCATAATTGGAGTACACTATGGTAATTTGAAGGGTGGGACTGACCTGTCAACATAATATTTTACTCTTCTGACCACTTGACAGTTCACACGTCAGATTAACTACAATATTAATCTACTGTATAAAGCCTACTGTATCAAATGTGATACATTAATTTCTAAGGCCTCTAAATTGTCAACATGATCATAATTGAATGAAAAACCTGTTGTACACAGTCTGCTTACATGCCTTCTGTTGTCTGATTGGTAGTTTACAGGTGCATGTCAATAAATTAGAATGTTGTGGAAAAAATCATTTATTTCAGTAATTCAACTCAAATGTGAAACTTGTGTATTAAATAAATTAAAAAGAAGTAGTTTAAGTCTTTGGTTCTTTAATTGTGATGATTTTGCTCACATTTAACAAAAACCTACCAATTTACTATCTCAACAAATTAGAACACTTCAGAAGACCAATTAAAAAACATTTTTAGAGAATTGTTGGCTTTCTGGAAATTATGTTCATTTACTGTACATGTACTCAATACTTGGTAGGGGCTCCTTTTGCTTTAATTACTGCCTCAATTCGGCGTGGCATGGAGGTGATTCAGTTTGTGGCACTGCTGAGGTGGTATGGAAGCCCAGGTTTCTTGACAGTGGCCTTCAGCTCATCTGCATTTTTTTGGTCTCGTTTCTCATTTTCCTCTTGACAATACCCCATAGATTCTCTATGGGGTTCAGGTCTGGTGAGTTTGCTGGCCAGTCAAGCACACCAACACCATGGTCATTTAACCAACTTTTGGTGCTTTTGGCAGTGTGGGAAGGTGCTAAATTCTGCTGGAAAATGAAATCAGCTTCTTTTAAAAGCTGGTCAGCAGAAGGAAGCATTGAAGTGCTCCAAAATTTCTTGGTAAAACGGGTGCAGTGACTTTGTTTTCAAAAAGCACAATGGACCAACACCAGAAGATGACACTGCACCCCAAATCATCACAGACTGTGGCAACTTAACACTGGACTTCAAGCAACATTGGCTATGAGCTTCTCCACCCTTCCTCCAGACTCTAGGACCTTGGTTTCCAAATGAAATACAAAACTTGCTCTCATCTGAAAAGAGGACTTTCACTGGGCAACAGTCCAGTTCTTCTTCTCCTTAGCCCAGGTAAGACACCTCTGACGTTGTCTGTGGTTCAGGAGTGGCTTAACAAGAGGAATATGACAACTTTAGCCAAATTCCTTGACACGTCTGTGTTGTGGTGGCTCTTGATGCCTTGACCCCAGCCTCAGTCCGTTCTTTGTGAAGTTCACTCAAATTCTTGAATCTATTTTGCTTGACAATCTTCATAAGGCTGCGTTCTCTCGGTTGGTTGTGCATCTTTTTCTTCCACACTTTTTCCTTCCACTCAACTTTCTGTTAACATGCTTGGATACAGCACTCTGTGAACAGTTAGCTTCTTTGGCAATGAATGTTTGTGCTTACCCTCCTTGTGAAGGGTGTCAATGATTGTATTTTGGACAACTGTCAGATCAGCAGTCTTCTTCATGATTGTGTAGCCTAGTGAACCAAGCTGAGAGACTATTTTGAAGGCTCAGGAAAGCTTTGCAGGGGTTTTGAGTTGATTAGCTGATTGACATGTCACCATAGTCTAATTTGTTTTGATAGTGAATTGGTGGGTTTTTGTTAATGTGAGCCAAAATCATCACAATTAAAAGAACCAAAGCCTTAAACTACTTCAGTTTGTGTGCATTGAATTTATTTAATACATGAGTTTCACAATTTGAGTTGAATTACTGAAATAAATTAACTTTTCCACGACATTCTAATTTATTGAGATGCACCTGTAACTTGATATTGTATCAAGCAATCCTTTTATATTTATGAGCAAGGAAACTAAAAATCTTGTCATCATTTCCTCACCCCTTGGGTGTTCAACCCTATATCCGTTTTTTCTCTGTTGAACACAAAATAAGATATAAAAAAAAAAAAAAGTTGATGGTCCCCTTTGGCTTCCATAGTATTTTTTCCCCATACTATGGAAGTCAATGGGGACCATCAAGTGTTTGGTTACCCATATTCTTCAAAATACCTTATTTTGTGTTCAACAGAAGGAAGAAACTCATAAAGGTTTGGAACAATTTGAGAGTGAGTGAATGATGACAGTATTTTCATTTTTGGCTGAACTGTCCCTTTAAGAGTTTTATAGTTGATTATCCATTCTTTTTTAATGTAAGTCTCAATATGAATGACAATTGTTATTTGTACTTTCCTTTAATTACCCTGATTTGCATTGCCTTATAGTAACATTTAATATGATATCATGAGGATATAGTGACAACTGATATTTATATTCTTTATAGTCATTTATGCCTTTTTCATTAAGTATGTCTACTATAGTGTTATAAAAATCTCTTTAGGTTCATTAGCAATTGCAGACGTTCTCCTTCTATTTGTTTGGCCATATAATACCGCCTATTACCTATTCTTGGATGTGTTTTTAACTCCTTTGTTTGTTGTACTATGAGCTCCATGTTCCACTATCTAGCCTTATATTGTTATGCATAAAATAAATGCAAAACATAAAACCCTTTGATTGTAGATTGTTTAATAAAAACAAACTGTTCATCAAAAATGCCAGGCGTTATACTAGGGTCGTGTTGTTTTCCCCATCCTGTATGTGGCGTCCTCTGTGTGTAGTTTTCCGGTATCATGGTCACGAAAGAGCGCTGGTTACGTGTTTTGTTTGTTCACGCGGAGCTCCATTTCATTCTGACACAGATGATGAAGTCTTCTCTGTCCCTAGACCGAGGTCCTCTTTCAAACGGTGAGTATCCTGCCAGTATGGACCGTGACATTGGTGTTTTTTTTCAATGTATGCTTCAGACACGGGTCATGATGAGGCCTCTTAAAAACATGCTGCTGAAAATGACTTGTAATTTATATATTTATAGTTTAGCTGTGAGCCCATATAATGCTCTCTGGCCATTCTCCTGTGGCTATCTGTCTTCAAACCCTGATCCTATAGAAGCATGAAAGACAGAAATAGAGCCCTTTTCTCTCTAAAGATGGATTTGTATAAGTGTTCTACCATTCCATGCTTCATTAAAGCTGATGTCGCTGCTGTTCTGCTCAAATATGAAGGCTTTGGCCCTTCATAGCTTGTTAAGTGTGTGCTGGAGTGGATCGGTATTGAGCTGGGGTCAACATGTCTGCTTTGGGCCCTGGACTGGAGTCATGAAACACTCAGGCCTGAAATACTGAGGATTATGATTACACACTCCCGGTTTTGACCTGTTGTGTTGTGAAAGAAACCTCAAGATACTGAATTACATTTTTTTTTTAATTCAGCAAATGAGCCTGTCTTTAATTCAGATTAATTATGCCTTGGCACATCTGAGGAGATCTGTGCCAAAGCCGTCCCTGTTTGTATATTATATATCAGAGGACTGTTTAAATCAGTTCAGTCAAACTCACACTACTCATATATTGAACCTGCTGAAAGTAGAAACACAGCTTGCAGCTCTAGAGTCGGCAGCCCAGCCTCCCCAGTGGCTCTTTAATATTAGTAGAAAGTTAGTCCTTTGTCTTTATTGACAGAATAAGCTGTTCAGATCTGAGAATTAAGCAATAAGGTACAAGCTATACAGGCTCAGAATTTCTCTCTGTTCCAAAACCTATGAGCTGCCTTGCTGTGTACTGTCTAACAGAGGCAGCTACTAAAGCATCTTAATTGAAAAGATAATACTGTAGCTGCGTCTGAAATCACAAATCGCCAGTAGGTACTATATTTGATTTGAAACTTACTTGTG
>JADLZN010003975.1:153287-194135 GCA_018155175.1 Sinocyclocheilus anophthalmus | reverse complement strand
GATGAAGAGAACTGGCCTCAATTACACAGGTAATGACACTGTTTTCGCTAAGATACTTAGGGGAACTTGTGCTAGCAGCAACCTGAATCTATACCAGAGTCATTACATGATCTTTAATGTAATCAGAAGAGCCTTCTTTTGCAGATTGGAGTTCCATCACTGCTCTGATGAGGAAGAAAGAAGGAAAGTAGATTTATGTAGTTGTTTCCCAGCACTCACTCTGGAGGCTAGATGTAAGCACAGGGTTGCATAGTCACGTCTTCATTGAGATACACCAATCTCATGTGGAATGTGGAAAACAAGTTTTAAGAGAGGAATGTAGCACATATTCTGCACTGATATCAGCTGAAACAGGGAAATGGCAACATATAATATAAAGTAGTGACTTTTGGTTTCCCACAGAGAGGAAAAAAAAACAAGCAATTGGTTAGTCAATACCCCCATTTCTCTCTTTTTTTATCTCCTAACCATATGAATAATGGCTTTCCTTTGTACTGTACTATTTATGAAGCACACTGTAAAAAAATGATTCTTAGATTGCATAAACATACTAAAAGAATAAAATAAAATAACCGAAGTGTTGATTATGAGGGTATTTGACTGACAACTTACTCGGAAGTTCTAGGACAGTGAAAAGACTTGTTGAGACACAGCATCATTTAGAATGGTTTTTCGTATAAAAAGCAGAAAATTTTGGAAGAGGGGTAGGTTAGGCTAGTGGATAAAAAATACTGTGTGTACAGTATTACAGTTTTTTTTTCAGCTGCTTACACACATTTTCAAAACTTTGTCTCTTTTGTTCCAAACTTTACACACAAATCTGAGAATTGCACACACAAAAAGCAAAATGCATCATATCTTTTGCAAAATGAAGCACTGCATTCAAAAAAACACATCTCAAAAGCAAACACCTTTGCCACAATATTAATTCCTGTTAGATTTTTTGCTTTACATAGAAAAATTGTGTTTTGGTTTTGAAAAAAGTGTCATATTGACCGTTGGTTTGCAGCTTTGGTGTGTGGTTCTGCTGTTGAGTGTCAGGTTCAGAAATTGGTGACAAAGTAAAGATTTTGTGGTAGGCAGTTTAAAAAAAAAAAATAAAAACGTAAAAATATTAAAACCAGGATTATGGACTTTTCTCATAAAACGTGGAGAACCCAACATGTTTATTATGTTGAATGTTTATTATTATTTAATAGCTCTAAAAAGGGGAATATTTATGACGAATTATAACTGGTTATGATTCATAATAAATATTTAGATTATATCTTCGAATTAACTGTAGCAGAAGCAATATTACAATTATTTGATCTGTCCGTCCACCGAGCATACAATATAATCATTTATCAATTCAAGGAATATTTATTTTCTGGCCACGGAACAATAAACTGTCCTTCTTTGTACAGTGCTAGCAGTAATTCTTAGCCAAATGTAGCGAGGGTTCAAACATTCATTGACTTGGAACTGTGAGCAGTAAACAGAGACAATCCATTGTGAATATAAGGAATTTAATAAATTAAACTATATCTAACATATAACTAACTAAAACATATATACACAGAATGAAACAAAGTAAGGAAAAGAGAGAGAATAGGAAAGACTGGCAGTATTTCACATCACTTAACCACAACCTTTGAAAATCATCAGAGAATCCAAAAATCACCTTAAAAGGGTCTGAACCTTAAACACGCATCTGAATAATTTTAAGCGGTTACTTGCATTGGTTTCCGATTGCTGAAGAAGAGTCCGGATGCGGTAGATAACGGAGTTCTTTTGATGAGTTTGTGAGGAGTCCGCTGGAAGTTTTACTTCTGGTTCTTCGGAAGAAGAAGTCCACAGCGACTAACGATACTTGAAAGTAAAAACTGCCGGAAAAATAAAACTCAAAAGGAAGGTCTTGAGAGTCCTGAAAGGTGTTGTCTCAAACGAAGAAGAAGTTTTCTGAGCAAAGTTATTCCGGGCTGATCGCTTTTGAGAATTTCTATTCTGTGTGGACTGACCAATCAGAGTCATGAATTTTGAGCGGGAGAAACTTTCTTTGTCTCTTGTTTATGGCTCATTTGCATGCTTTATGGCCGGTCTGGAATATCCGTAGTTTTAACCCAAAATATCGTACGAGTCATATGATGCGTTTCACAATCACATACTGTACGTCATTGTCAGAGGAATGAAAAACAGGTAACATTGATAACAAGAAACAACCATTTGGAATAGATTAAAACAAAGATACATACATACACCTGAATAACAGTGTTTTATGGCTTTAACTAATACAAAAAACGAGTGGTAACTCATCTAATCCAAAAAAGGAATGTACACACAACACATGCATATACCAGACACAATTATAACTGATTAATTATAGTCTAAAAGAAAGAAATGTCTTTATGTGTGTGTGTGTGTTAGTTTTGGGTGTGTGTGTGGTGTGTGTGAGTTTGGCCATTTAAAGCTCTTGCGGAATGGTTTGAATCAGATGGGGGATGGATCGTGGGGGTGGTTCTAATTTATTGAGGCGAAGAACCATCTGGCAATTTAAACCCCTATACGAACGTAAAGTCTCTGACCAGAACTGTTATTTATATGCAAATGTCAAAAGGCTAAAAGGGGTCTTTTAAGCCATAAACAGTCCAACGCTCATGCATGATCCTACGCAGACGCTACATTATTGTTATTATTATACCTTTTAGTCACACCAACAAGCATAGCATGTGAGATGTATTAATGCAGTTTTTGAGTTCTATTTTTGTTTGTGTGGGGGGATGAATACTTAATATTGTTATATTTGTAACTGTACTTTCTTAGTTTTATTTAAATTAATATTGATTTTGTTGTTATGTTTTTACAGTCTAGACAGACAGATGTGCGGTTTAAATAATAGCAGAGACACATTTGAATGCAATGTGTGCTTGCAGTGCACAAAAGAAGAAGAGAACAAAGGGATGATGCTCTAGAGTCTGTGTGACAGAAAGATGGACAGAGTTTTTGGTGTGAGTGAGGTTAAAAGTATGAGTCAGTATTCCTATCAGCACTGTGTCAGCCTCTCCCAGCCTCTCCAGCAGACAAGCTTTATTAAAATATACCTTGCCTCTGCCAAGGTTATGCCAGTGATAATCTCTGCAAAACTTTCTACCACTATGCACAGCCGACTGAACTGCAATTTCAAAGATTACAGATCTTGTCATACAAAATATCATCATTGGCTCCAAACTGAAGGAGTTTTCTGGGAGCAAACATCTAAATGTTCCCCAAACACAGCGTTTCAGAAGCATGCTTTAAATAACTGCCATTCATTACAGACAGGTCTGACAACCATACTACTGTTATAGGTTATTTTATTGTTCACAGAGACCTCTAAACATATAATTTTGCAGATATGATGTTGGCGTGATTATTTTTTATAGTCTGCCATTGTCTGTAGTCATTCTAATAATGCTGTGCGTAAATATACTTGTAATTGACAACCTAATTGATTTTTAATCACATATTGATGTTTTCTATGTTCAGTTCCTCCTTAGGCAATCTCCTGTTTTCAGCTGTAAAATTGTGGTTATATATTCTGAATCTCAAGTATAGTGATGAAAATGTCTGCTTTCAGCATTTGACATGCATGGCCTGTCTAATGCACTGCAATGTTCTATACTTAGAACAGAAGAAACAGTCTCTCTGTTCAGCATGAATCAGCGTGCCTAACCCGGCACACTGAACTGTCTGTAAGGCATCCATCCATGGCATTTGTTTGATGATGTTCTCTCCTCTGTCAGTGTGTTTTATAATTATCGGTATTTTGCAAAGGCTGTTGGCTCAATAGAAACTCAGGTTAGCATCTTTAATGCACAGAAACACCTTCACAGTCATTTTGCGGCATAATTGCGATCGCATGACCGCATTAATCTAGCATTTGCACAAATAGCGTAGCTTGTTATCCATTTAGCGAAATCATGTAGTTACTAATTTTTTGTAGGCCTATGCTTGTGCAATATATTATAACACTATTTTTGTTTCTGTACCAGCTGTAAATAGCTGTACCCTTGAGGTTTGGGACGGGCTAGAGTGGCTTCCTCCACATAGTGAAATAATTACTATGGTTCAAAACAGTATGAGATTTGATTGCATGTTTAGTATGTTATTCCATTGAGAGACACTATGCAATTTAGAAACTGATGACAATATTGCTTTCTCCTCAGAGGAGAAAAATAACATTTGTATGTGTTTTTTTTTTCCCTTTTCTCTGAGCATTTATTCAAGATGGTGACCCACAAAAAGACGGGAAATTACACATGAGAATGGGGGGGAAAAATCATGTGCAGCACTGGTAATTATCCACAGAGAGGGACTCGCTGGTGTCAGGTGACGCTGGGTGGCTCTGCCGAAGAATGCTTTTGAAGTATCACCCATGTCCATTTGTGTCCAAGTAACATGCTGGCCTGATCAAAGCCACGGCCGTCAAGTCATATCAGGAGCAGCCGAGAGTGGAGAACAATTTCTGGCTAATGAATGTCAGGGAATGTAAAACATGTCCACTGGACATTTGGTCAAAGCCTCATGTTGCCTCTCAGCACCCCACCTCGCACAAACACATCAGATGGAGCCATCCAGCACCCCATAGTGTGTATATCCTGCATCAGGAGGGGGACCGTCTGCAGACAGCAGGGGGACCAGGCTGTACTAAGGAAGGAGAGGCATTTTCAAAGCTCACTGAAGCAGCGATGCATTTCCCCCCTGGCTAGCTGAGTTTAGAGAGCCCCCGTAAACAATGACAGGGGGCCATCATACATGCCCTCTGAGGGCCAGGCACAGAGATAATCATCTGATAGTGATGACGGGACTATTACCAGAGTGCTTTCATTCTCCTGCTTCAGTACACAGCCCTGTGTGTTTCCATCTCTGTGACACAGAGTTCAGATTGCAGTGTTTAAGCCTGTCCGTTTTGTTTTTGTATTCTAAGCCTTGCGATGAGCCGGTGAGTTAATACATGCTTTTCTTTTTTGCCGCAAATAGAGAATCTGAAATCCCACACTATATGGTTTCCAACAGGGGTGCACATCAGGCATTATGGTGCATGTGGAAACATTGTGCTGAGAAAAAAAAAAAAGGGAAAAAAAAAAAAAAGAAAGAAAAATGTGAGTCTCTCCGAAAACACATTAAAGGATGTTCAGAGCTAATTGTGCTGCATCTTTGATCTGCTGCTGCTATCGAATCTCAACATTTCAAGCAGCGTGTGAAAGCTTGATATTGCTCAGAATGGATCACTTTTGCTCCAGGCAGTAAACTTATACTGCATGCAAATGCCCCAGCAGTCAATAAGTCCATGTGGTACATCTCACTTGGCATGAGCAATATCCCAAATTACTCCGCATGGACCTCTTGACATCTCTTAATGCGATGACAACTCCAGTCATGAGGCCAAATGAAATTTAGAAAGATTTATTTAGAAAATACATGAGTAGGAAGGTACAGGAAAGAGAGACACATCAACACCCTCACAAATGGGTTTGACTTTTTTTGTCATATCTTTTAGTTTAAAACAACAACAAAAAAATGCAGGCATTACGGGAAGTGAGAATGAGTATTTATTTATTTATTTAGTGGTTTTAAAATTAGTTTTTTTAAATCAAAAAATACATAAAATAATAAAATAAAAATAAATAAATAATAAAAGGAAACGGTTTTACTTTTACAACACATTAGGGTAAACATTTTATTTTTAAAAATATATTTTTTTTTTTCTCACCTAAATGTTTGATCATGCACTGCATTTTTGTTTTGACAATTGTTGCACAATATTACACACAGCACAGTCCTGTTTTCATGAGCTGTATGTAAGGCGGCCTTTTACACCAGGTTCACACAGTGCTTATGCAGTCCATGTGCGCTACATAAGTGGTGCAGAAGCAGCACTGACTGTGCTTTCATCTCAGGAGGGGCAATTGATCCAAGGGTTTACTACAAACCAATATTGATACATTATTTTGATTAAAATCCAAAACATTGTTATGAACAAGCTTTTTAGCATTGTGATTGTTTTTTTACATGTACAGTTAAAGTGGCATCAAGGTCAAGGCTGTTGTAAACCTGACGAAAGTTAAGGGGGTGGACCATCACGCGCATTTTCAAAATGTGTATCGATACACCAGAGGAGGAAGGACTTGAAGGCCACCATCCCTCTAGTAGAATGAAGCCCTGACCGAGTGGGGTGGGCAACCAGAAGACTCATATGCGTAGTTATAGCATCCATTTCCACCTGATGAGGGTATCGCTTGTTACGCAGGAAGACCCTTCTTATAAGCCAGTAGCCACACAACTAATTGGTCAGACTTCCTCCACATGGCAGCTCTGTGGATGTATGTGTCCAGTTGCTCACACTGGACACACACAATTAAGCTTTTCCTGGTCAGGGTCACGAAAGGGAGGAGGACAGAAGGCCTGTAGTACGACGGGCCGTGGCACAGAGGAGGGCACTTCGGAATACCCGACCTGGGGTACAGAATGCTCTCGCCATACCAGGTGCAAACTCGAGACATGATTGTGCCACTGACAGGGCCTGTAGGTCACCAATCCTCTTCAAGGAAGGGATGGCTAGTAGAAATACACTCTTGACTGTGAGAAATCTCAATGAAACCTCTTCAAGGGGTTCAAAGGGAGCATTCGAAAGGGCCTCTAAAACCACAGCCAAATCCCAAGTAGGCATCCTTGGGCGTACTGGAGGCCTTAGAGTGTTACTAACGGGTTCCTCCCCAGAGACTGCTCGCCCACAGGGTGAGCAATAGCAGCCACATAGACATTCAAAGTGGAGGAGAATAACCCTGTGGCAAATCTCTCTTGCAGAAATTCCAACACTGGCCCAACAGGGCAAATGACTGGATCCAACTGATGGCTGTGACACCATGAAGTGAACAGTTGCCATTTAATAGCGTACGATTTCCTCGTAGAGGGAGCTCTGGACTCGAGGATGGTCTCTACAAGCTTGGTTGAGAGACCGGATGCTATAAGCTGTGCCCCCTCAGGGGCCACACCCACTGCTTCCACAACTCTGGGCGGGGGTGAAAAATGGTGCCTCCCGCCTGAGAGAGTTTTAGTAGGGCTACCCAGGACACAAAAACCATAGGACGGACGGCCTGTACGGTGTGTAAGCGAATCAGGTCAAAGGGGAAATATGCATACTAAATTCTAACTAGTTATAATTAATTATAAATATTTTAGATCCATTGTAGATATTTACTTGACCTTTCAGGGTCAACTGTCTTGTCAATTCTTAGAACGTTAATTTCCTGGTTAAGGGAAATAACTTTCTTACTGTACAATACTACAGAGAGCATGTAGCAAAAATCTGCATGATTAGGGACTGCGATCATGAGCAAACAATGAACAACCTCAGATGTGATACAAGTAAGACTTTATTTACTACATAACCATTAATTAGTCTAAAATCCCACTACACACACACACAAACACGCGAACAGTTGGTATCGAAAGGATTAAAGATTAGGCAGGTCAATAGAAGAGAAATAAAAACATGAGCTATGGTATCTTGGATAGTCAGCAGAATCTACTAGCCCTTGTGCAGTGTAAAATCAGATTCTGAGGTCAAACACACCTTTGTAAAAAGGTACAAATAATACCTAATGTATCAATTAATAAAACAAACTTTGATACTTGCACGTCTTGTCTGTCTGAAAAAGAGTCCTGATGCAATCTGAAGGCTCAAGTTAATCTTTGCTGAAGTTGGTTGATGAAAAGAAGCAATTTTGAGTCAGAGAATCTTGATGAATGGAAAAGACAAGGCCGAAGGCCTGGCACAAAACGTAGGGTGTCCTGGAGCGTTGTAGCTCACATCTTCTCAGAACCTAACAGAACCACCGACTCTGGGTGGGTCACTGATGTGAGGCCTTTAAAGTCTGAGAAGATTCACGCCTCTCAAGACGGCTTGTCCAATGAGAAAGACGGTAATTCCAAGCGGGATGTGGCAATTGCTGGAGGGTTTTACAACCCTTTGTGTGAGGGCATGGTAATTTGCAAATGTAATTCGCTTGGGTGTTGATGCACAAACTAGTAAAGATTCTTAGAACACATATGTTGCATAGGTATCAGCATGTAATATGCACTCTCAATTAGATCATCCGAAGATGATCGGATGATCTAACATGATATAGGTGAGGTTATATTAAATAGTGGTCTATCATAACATGCATAAAAAAACAGTATAAAATTCAAAAGACAATATACAAGAACAGAACACAATGTCCTGAGGAGATGTGTTCATTCACAGAAAAGTTTTCCTATGAATTAATTAGAGAACAGTCAATTTCTCTGGGCATTATGTGTCTTCCTATGGAAAATGAGAGTCTCTCTGCTCACATTCCTCTGGGCAATAAACCCAGTGATATCTGCGTTGGTTGCCATGGAACGAGAGGCCTGTTCTGCCTTTCCGAGGTATTAGGTGCATTTCGGGGGAAGGGTCCATAGACCCTCTTATGGCTTGTTAACTGAGGGGTGTTACAGAGTATTTGTTAAATACAGCTAACAAAATATACATTGTGTGTTTGATTGGTCCAGACGCTACAGGGGATTACTAACAAGAGACAAACCCTGTCCCAGCAAACTCTCTCTAGAACTCCCAGGAGCAGAGCAAACGGAGGGAAGGCATACAGACGAAGCCTCGGCCAACTCCGTACCATAGCATCCAGCTCCAGTGGAGTTCGATGAGTCAGAGAGAACCAGAGGGGACATTGTGAGGTCTCCCCCCTGGCGGTTGATGCAATAGATCACGGATGTGTTGTCTGTGCGAACAAGCACACGATGGCCTCTCAGGTAATGCTTGAATACTGCAGCAATCGTCCAGGCAGTTGTCGTGTAGCCACATGAGAGGGGGACCTTACCACAGCATGAGCGGCTCGGGGAGAACCCCTTGGTCTTGAGACACCACTGTAGTGGTCTCATGTACAGCAGCCCAAAAGGTATCCCATTGGACGCAGCTGCCATTAGACCCAACAGCTTCTGAAACTGCTTCACAGTGAGTGACTGGCCTTCTCTCACTCTCACGACTGCGGTGAGGATCGACTCGATCTGAGCAGGAGATAAACGGTGCCTGCATCGTGATTTAATTCCACACCAAGCCTAGATAAGTGGTCATCTGTAATGGAGAAAGCACACTTTTTTACGTTTATTCTTAAGCCCAACTCTTTCATGTGAGCGAGAATGACATCTCGATGCCGAACCGCTATCTGCTCTGATTGAGCTAGTATCAACCAAACGTCGATGTAATTGTGTATGCGGATGCCCTGGAGTCACAGAGGAGCCAGAGCAGCATCCACACACTTCATGAAAGTACTGGGTGAGAGTACTAGACCGAACGGAAGATTCCAATATTGGTACGCTTTGCCCCCAAAAGCAAACCTTAGGAACTTCCAGTGTTGAGGAAGGATGGATATATGGAAGTAAGCGTCTTTCAGATCTATAGTCACAAACCAGTCCTCGGACCTGATTTGAGACACAACTTGCTTGATTGTTAGCATTCTGAACTGCGGTTAATGACTGAGCAGTTCAACAATCGAAGATCTAGAATTGGACATAACCCCCCATCCTTCTTCGGAACAATTAAGTAATGGCTGTAGAACCCGGACTCTCTGTTGAGAGGAGGGAACACCTCGATGGCCTCCTTCCTCAAGAAAGTATTGACTTCCTGTTCCAATACCAGAGCCTCCTCGGGCCCACTAGCGTGGGGGTGACCCCGTTGAAATGAGGCGGACGAGAACCAAACTGGATTCCGTAGCCTCTTTCTACAGTGTGCAGGACCCATTGAGACCCACGCTACAAGAAAATGTACTAAGGGAACCAGTCTCTCAAGACTGGCCTCTGGAGTACTTAGAGCAGCTAGCTCGGTGCATGAAGTGGATAGATGACAGGGGTTGGGACGGCGATCTAGCGTTTTCTAGAGACCTGCCGTGGAGGTTAGCGAGCCTCTAGGACACCTATTTAGGGCGGAAGCTGAAAGATTACCGTGGGATACGCTGTGCCCTGGACAGCCCAGGGGTGGCAGGGTTAATTGAACGATCTCCTGAGGGCACTGAGGAGAGACGGGCACCATGTGATCAGGCGTGAACCACTCTTCCCCAGAGGGGCCTGCCCTCAGAAGTCCTGGACCATGCCATGTCAGGACCTCTTGGCCGAAGCCTTCTTATTGAAAATGACAGTCCTCAGACCCGTCATCTCCTTCGAAGTCTTCGACCTGGAGTGCCGCCCCCCCTCCTGCCTTTCTCTCTGAGGGGGAGTGCGAGTAGCAACGCTCTGTTTCTGGACTTCACATTATGAGGAGCTGGTACACGGCTGGGGCTGATCGTGCCTATCAGCCCCATAAGAACAGTGAGGGAGAAATTGCTGAAATACGGCCGCTTGTTTCTTGGCCTCCTGGAATCTGTCGACGATCATGTTTACAGCATCGCCAAACAGTCCAGAAGGCACTAGTGGGGCGTCAAGGAGAAAGATCCTGTCTTTATTGTTAATATTAGAGTCAACCACAGATGTCTCTCCGTGGCCACTAGGGCTGCCATAGACCACCCAATTGCTCTGGCAGTCTCCTTTGTGGCCCGGAGTGACAAATCTGTGGCTCTACGCAATTCAGCGATGTCATCGTTCTTAATCTCTTCTCCCTCATCCATCTCTTTTAGCAGGTCAACCTGGTATGCCTGCAACACCGCCATAGTATGCAAGCAAGCTCCAGCCTGACCCGCTGCCATGTACGCTTTACCCACCAAAGCCGAAAAAGTCTGAAGCGGCTTGGTGGGTAACACCGGGGCCTTAGGGAAGATGCACCGCCAGGCGAAAGATAGCCCGCAAGCGTATCCTCAAACCGGGGGATCTTCCCATAACCACGCTCATTCAGCCCTACTACATTTGAATAGTGTGAAACATTTGGACTGAAGAGTCAGGCTGAGTATGGCTTATCCCACAAGCGAGACACCTCAGTGTGCAGATCGGGGAAAAACAGCAGACCTCTGTTTTGCGTGGAGGCATTGACTTTGACCACAGGAAGGAGGAAACCGTTTCAGAATGCGCCTCCATCCCCAAAGTGTGAGCGCTGGATGCTGGATGCTTGCGATCCCCATGATTTAAGGTGCCGCTCTGCCTCAGCAGAGGCAGGACCCGAACCGCGGGGAATGTTGGCGAGAGTTCCCTCCTCAAAGAATGCTCTCCGGGAGCGGAGTGTCCGCATTGAAAGATGTACACAAGCCAAGCGTGCTCCGCTCCCAGACAAGAAAAGCACAAACTGTGTATCTCCACCTGTGATGAAACGAGGGCAGGGAGGAACACACAGCCTGAAACGCTGCTTGTCAGATTCTTTCTTGCCAGACCTTGCCATTATGAGTTCAATATAACAGGATGTACAACAATAAGAATAACCAAGAGCGTGACACCACAGAGAGAGTACTTACTGAACAAACAGAAGGACAGCGTGTCTCCACTGGCACTTGGCTTTCATCCACACCTAGGGGCGTCACACGTAATTCCTCGGCAACGGACAGGTACAAGTTCAGAGCTTGGGAACACAGGGGCGTTCCCAAAGCGTTTTGCGCACGTTTGACACCTATTACTGCCTTGTTTATCTAAAAGTGCTATTTTCCTTTAAACCTAGGCAAAAAGCCATAGCCTATGTGTTGACTGTGAAACACAGTAGACTTTAATTACATGCATTTAGGGATGGTAATATACATTTACGTGTGATCCATGTAATATTTACCCGCAAACAAGGTCTGTTACTTAAATGTCAGCACCAAAACAGACTCAGTGACAGAAAACGATCTCTGCCCTGCTGTATGATGCACCGCTCCTGGATAACAACACGCCGCGACGCACAAACGCGTTGTGCAGTGGAGCACGCTATAGAATCCGTTTTAACATCAGTGGTGGAAGAGTACTGACACTAAAAACAATACTCAAGTAAAAGTACCTGATTACCCTCCAAAAATGTAGTCTGTTGAGTAGAGTAATAAGTACTTGTACAAAAAGCATTTGAGTAAGAGTAAAAGTAGTAGCATATTTAAAAGGAATCAGAGACTTGAGTGTAGATACTTACGAGCTGTGCGATTTCTAGCCCCATCATAATAAACGCTGTACTCCACCAATTATAAAATTTAAAAACGTTGTACATTATCTTATTTGTCATAGAGAATGAAGAATATCTATCATCCAGTTTTAATTTTGACTGACAATTCTTTAAAATACATCAAAACAGCACGTAAACAGTATTCAGTTGAAGAAAAGATTAAATTTATTCTCAGTACAATCATCCCCATTTTTAAATCATAAAGTTTGAAAAAAATAGATTTAAAATCATATGTAAGGCCACTGAGACAGCATGCTGTTGTTGCACATATCACAGTTATTAATGTTTAGAACAGTTGCAAATACAAACATCAGTAGAACTCATCGAGTTCAGCATCACACACCTTGTATATGGGTTAAATGATGAGACCATGTCTTCCAAAACGGTAGCCAGTTTAACGAGGTTGCAATTAAGAAATAAGGAATAACTGAACACTTTGAAAATGGTACTGATTAACATTTTAGAAAAATGCACATAGGTCTAGAAAAGGATGGCAAACTCATCCATTACTTTTACAATCACTTGTGACTCGATATTTATGCTATATACAATTGGTAGGGGAAAAAGGCATTAAATAGCATCGGTATTTTGGGGAAACTTTTTAAAAGGAAATACAACCAAAAAAAAAAACACCACACATCGTCTCCTTTGCTGAGCCGCGGGTGGTCTCGGTGAATCAGCAGCATCCACAACTGAACGGAACAAAAATTGTTGAACTTGAAAATTGTTTATGCGTGAGTGCACTTGCTAAATGAAGGCGGATTGTAGAGGGCTCTACGCTTATTTTTCTTTTTACTTTTTTCTTTTTCTTTTTAACTTAACAAATTTAGGAGCACAGTCAAAAATTTAGGAGCACCAAAATTTGATAAAAAATAGCCTTCCCATTATGAGGTGATATTTGACTCCTTAAAGTGATTTACAGTAGAATTTTGTTTTTACCTTTGTAGTGGAATTTTTCTATCTTTCTTAAAAGTGTCATCTTTTGTCAAAATTTAAAAAAAAAAATTGTAGATAAAACCACAGAATAAGAACAAGTACAATAAGAAGAATAAGTTACTAATCAAATGAAATCAGTATTAAAATGAATTTGTACAAAGGTAGCTCAGAAGAACACAAAAGTGGCATGTAGGTACAATTTCAGACGTTCAATGAGGCTCAGAAGTGGCATGAGTGCAATTAAATCCATAAATTCATGTTAAGATTAATGTTTTAAAAAATCTTGAATATAGAAATATAAAATGATTTCAAGAACTGAACAGATACTTTACAAATGAAACTAAATCCTCCAGCAGGTGGCGACAAGTCACTTAATTTATCACTGAATCATTCATTCAATTGATTCATTCGAACAGCTGATTCATTCAGGAACGAATCAACTGACTGTATTTTTTGAATGAGTCATTGAATCATAGACCTGATTCGTTTAAAAACGCACGTCATTCAAAAACGGATGTCACCCGCTGTGTTGAATTGGAGATGCGCCTGCGGATGAGCACTCGGTTGACTTTGTTGTCAAACGATTCGACGACGAAATAGAAGCCACAAAATCTGACAATAGTGTATTAGTCAGACAATGTAAGGCACTTAATATTAACTTCTTGTCTATTTAACTGTTGTATTAAATCGATTTATCACATTTACAAACTCCCTTAAAAATCATTAAAAGCTGTCACTCATCTTAGCTCATCGGGATCTCACATTTATAATAAACGAAGCTCTCTACGCTGCACAATGGAATCTGTATTTACACCGTCTAACTTTGCGTATGACAGGATTAAGAGAATGTCTGCAGTACTCACTCTGCAAAACACATAGAAACTTGACGAAGATCTAGATCAGCGCACGGGTGCTCCTAATATTTGTTAGCAAATGTGACTGATCTAGATGGTCGCGCACTGGTAGAGCCTGCATTGTATAAAAATGGATTAAATATAAAAAACCGTTTATTCAGGCAGTGTAGATAGGCATAAGCATACTATACAAATCAGTGATAGTAGGCAGAAATCCGAAACTTGTACCTGAATCATATCAAGTCACTCGAGGACACTGAACCCCTATATCCAATTCCCGTTGGCTCTGGATAAAAATAAATGAACAAGATCTGCATGTAAGGACCCCAAACGGAGTGAATTGTTCAATGCAGCAGAGGACAAGATCGAGACTCACTGACCAAATGGACCTACAAGTAAAAGATGTAAAAGTACACAATTTTTTAACTACTCAAAAAAGTACAATTACTGATAAAAAAAAAAGACTACTTGTAACGTGAGTATTTGTAATTCGTTAATTCACACCCCTGGTTAACTTATAGCATGCGCTAAATCTGCAATGCAAACCGAGGTATCCTGATACCTGGCATAGATGGGTGTGTGTGCCTGTGACTGTTGGCCATGCGAGCGCAACAGTCTCAAGGATCGAGAGCGGTCGGAGAGTGCTGAATGGTTAAACACTGGCAAAGAATTAAAAAGAAATGCAATTTATAAACTATAGTGACGATGTAACACTGGCTCGATTGTGCAAGTGACAATCGTGTAACTGTGCAGAGCGCTGTATGTAGTGCAACACACGAGTGATTTGAGAGAGATTTTGATGAGAGAAAGAGAGAGCGAGTGGCGGTGAGTCTATAGACAGTTTTCAAATAACTTATAGTTTTTTTAGATCAGCCTTTTGTAGAGACGGCGATCAAATAACAAAGCAATTATCGGTCATCCGATAGTGATCGGTTTAGACGAAGCAGACGGGAGTCACCCCATTTAACTATAAGAGACATTTTCTACTTGGGACTTGGCATGCATAATGATTTTGTTTTGTTTTGTTTGTCTTGTTTTATTAGTTTTGTTTTGTCTTGTCTAGTTTGTTTTTTTCTCTTGTTTTGTCTTGTTGTGTTTTGTTTTGTTGGTCATGAATCTTCAAAACTGACTCAAGTACACACTACTTGGGATGATAAACTCAGTGGTAAGCGTTGCATGCAAAGTTCAGAACTTATTTTCCTACAGAGACGGAATGAGGGACAGTATGGACTAAATACACATCCCTCTTTTCCTCTGAACATTGTATTTTATACTCTGATTTATTGATAGCTCTAATGTTCCTAGCTGGCTCTGTGTTTTATTTCAGGAGGCTCTGCTTTCCTGGCTCTCATCTTCTCTTTAATTTTTCATCTCATCGCAGAGAGGATGTTTCGAGTCCATAATGTACATGTCTTATTAATGTGAGGTTTTCACAACAGGGTTTTAATCGTGAGAAATGTTCCCATTGTCCATTCCTCACCCATCCCCCGAACACTTTCACCTCCCTCTACCCCCGACCCTGCTCCATCCGGGCCCGTACAGAACACCAGGTGGGCTTTCAGGCCCTTTGACTTAACTATATATTAAATACTGTCTCCAAATGTGACATACTGTAGCAGAATGGTGTCGATAAATTCCAAGGACTATTTATTTATTCATTCATTTTTATTTCACCAACCAGGAAAGTCACCTATTATAGTACAAGTAATTTCTCATTAGAGTTCAGCAGAAAAGTAGTGGTGCCTTATTTGTGAACAAGAGTTTAATATTTTCAATTAATCATTTGATCTGGATCACACATTGCTCGGAATGATTCATTCATGAATCAGAACATCAAGTTCTCAAGTTTGACTGACTGACTCATCCATTCACAGCTGTTTAGTGCTGCAGGGGAAGATTAAATCATATGAATTCATACGACTGAAGTTACTTTTGTAGCATTTTTCAGTTTCTCCTCTTCTGTCTGACATAAGACATGGTTTGGAAGAGCATGAGGCTAAGGAAATGATGATGAATTTTAGTTTGTGCTTCATTTTAATCTCTATCTTCTGTTCCATTTGGATGCAAAGCTATAGCAAATCGTACATGTAAACTGTGTTTTGCTGTTTTTTCTGTGTTTTATACACTTAGTTCTGCAGGGGCGGTTGTGCTTTTCACAGCTGTAATTAAAGGGGTCATATGATGCAATTAAAAAAACATGAATTGGTGTATTTGCGGTAATGAAGATGTTACTTTATTACAGCGTGTAAGGTTGTCAAAAAAAACATCACTTATCTTTCCACTCTACTGTACACTTATTGTTCTCCTTTATGCCCCGCACCTTCCTGAAAGCTTGTCGGATTTGTACAAAGACTAATTCGGTTTGAAAAACCAGTGCTTGTGACTTGGCCGAATACGAGCAGAACTTGTGAACAAGTATGTTACGCCCCCTACCCATTTAGGTGTTGCCCGTTCCACGGCGGTGTGACCTGTTGACGTCCCAGTGACTAGGTTACTTAGTTTATAAAGGTGAGAGCATCACGAAAACATTTAAAACCCATTACAAACGAGGCATTTTTTGCGTCCAGTGGGGACATAATTACGTATTACAATGATTTATACTGTCTTTTTTTTTTTGCATCGCGCCGCGTAAACATAAAACCTTTAACATAAAAAATGTATGCATTTGTGATCGGAGGAATGACAAAAAACAAGTGCTACTCTGCACTGCCCAAAAAAACTTGCATTTGAATCATCAGTGGCAATTCTTTAAATATAAAAAAAACGTAAATGTTACTTACAGTCTGTGAGTCAGAACAACAGGCATTGTAGTCTACTCTACCAGGATCAGGAAACCAGGTCCTACCATAAAAAGCACGGTACCATGCTGAATATTTGGGTTAAACGTTCTGGGACCATGTTGTCTGGAAATCCAAACTTAAACTTATCCTCTTTTGGAGGGCCAAACAAAATAGTTTCGCTTTCACAATGAACAGCGTCACACACAGCCTGAGGGTGAGCGGAGGCCAAGGAGGCCTTAGACGTGCCCGCGGCGGCTTAGAGTCATAGCGGGGAGGCCGGACTTGAGGTGCAGCAGAGGCAGCGGTGGGCTTGGAGAAGGCTGCGGCCGTGCTAGATGCGTATAGCAAGGATTTCTCACTTCCCTTTAGGAGCGTCCGGCATACTTGCGGCAAACGCAGGTGAGACCCCGCGACTGGACGTCCGCTTCAATCCACAGGTGAGAAGCTGATCCTGCGATCGAACAGGCGGATAGGTTTTGATGTTATTCCTCAGCAATCCAGCCGGTCAGATCCAGCGACGAATGCGGATATCGTTCTCTTTTGGAGGCATACAACAGTTGACAGTTTCGTCACTTTCACCATGCAACTTACAGTGCCTTCTTCGGACCCGACAATGGTCGGCTAGCACCACTTTCTTACCGTGAGTGATAGAAAGGTATTGCCGTGCTGTCTTTTGATGAACATTGTTGGGCGACGTTATGCAATCTTCCCACATCATGAGTGACATGTGGAGGCATTAGAACGAGCCGTTTTAGGTCGGTGTGGTTGACTCTTAACTTTGATAAGAATATCTCTTTGGTTTTGAGACTTTAATCTTTGCGACTTTACGGATCTTCTATATGCACAAGCAGTTTGTAACACTCCAAAGAGAAAGGAACATTTGAGATTGCATCATATGACCCCTTTAATGATTTTCGCATCTGACTGAACCTGGCATTTGTGGGACGCCACCCATCTCCTGTGAGAGCCAGTGCTAAGCAGCCTCACATTAAAGTCCCGATTTAGATCCGCCAGTTGCCTTGATAGCTTGCTAACAGCACACTATATCGGTCTTCAAAACACACAAACAACAACAAAAACGTCTTCAGGTTTAATTTAGGCTGTCAATAAGTCCAATTACTAAGTTGGATTTATTTGTATGCAGTGATTAGAACGGCCGTGTTACCTCCAACTCAACTAGAATACAATAGAATATTTTAAAAACAGACTAAAGTACGTGAAAAAAGAAGCAGCCTATAAGGTGGGTCTTTATGGCGATGACAGCGAGTGGATGTGGCTGCTAAAAGCAGCATACAGTCAAGGGGGGGCCCCCCTTTTTTTTAAAATGTCACACTGATCTTTGTGATAAATGTTGCAGTTTCACCTACTCCAAATGATGATGTGCCAGAGAAGTCATTTCTCAGAGAGCGGACAGCTGTTTCTTTGCCATGATCTGAGAAGTGCAAGTGGTAATCCTCACTTGTCACAAGGATTATGCATGGCTGGTTGACAAGACATACTAGTGTGTAAAACAGTGATAATAGACACGTAGTAGTTAATTAACTAAAAACTGATGTTATGTCAGTAATCAAATTAGGTTTTAGTAGAGTACACATTTTTTCTCAAACGTTTCTAGCTTTAAAAAAAAAAAATCAGAAAATGTGAGTAGTTTTTTTTTTTTTATTTAGTTTTTTTTTTAAATGTCTTATTGGTGCCTACAGATATTCAGATATTGTTTGTTTATTTAACATCATGTTTAGACTTGTGCCCATATAGATATGAACACACAAACATGTGTTTGTATTTGTCTTGCCTTTTTTGTCAATTTGTAGCCTAGGTTGACTTAAATTTGGTATTTTGCAAATGCTCTTTAGCTTCAGTGCATAATAGAGGGAAATTATGATTTTAGTATGTAAGATATAATCACTTTCTGTTGTGTGTTTGCATACATAAATGTGCCTACTGTTCCCGCAGACATGCTGAGATGTATAAACAGTTTATCACAATGGCAGAACAAATTAACAAATTAAAGGTAGATTACGTGCGGAATTATATTATATCTATAATCTCCCTAAATTTTCATCAGCCATTACACTCTAGTCTTCAGTGTCACATGATCTTTCCGAAATAGTTTTAATATGTTGATATGGTGCTCAAAATTTCTAATTAATATCAATGTTGGAACGTTGGTGCTGCTTGTTTTATTTCATGTTTTTATTTAGTTTAATGTGATTTTATTTATTTATTTGTATTTTTTATGGAAATGTTGATACATTTTTAAGGATTATTTAAAGAATAGAAACATTTATTTGAAATAGAAATATATTGTAACAATTTAAATATATTTACTGCCACTTTGATGATCCGTTTTAAAGCATCCTTGCTAACATAAGACAGTATTCAAAAGTATTCTATTCGTTAAAAAAATAATAATAATTGAAGTGAAGAAATAAGTGCCAAACTGGTTTGCATGGAGTTGTTACAGTACATGAAGTCCAATCTGTATCTTTAAGTTACAGTTATATAGTGTGGGCAGCAGTGTTTCAAAAGCACATGATTAGAAGCAACTTAGTGTAAAAAAAAATGTCTTAGATTATGCCAAGATCACACGCGAGGCTCTAAAAAGCTAGTTCCCTAAATATGCCTTGTGAAGTGGCATGATCACACACAGTAGCTAATGATTCACCGAGCCATGCCAATCGAGTAGCTTCTCAAACCGCCATCAGGCCTTGCCCAGTCCCACTGCTGTATCACGTGGATTAGCACACAACTCTTGCTCATAACCCTAATGAACTGTTGGAACACACTTAGTCATCGTTCAGATTGAAAATTCAGTGACTCTAAGTTGGTGAAAAAGAAAAGAAAAGAAAAGAAAAGAAAAGAAGAAAAAAATACTGAATGAAGTGCCATGCTCTGCCTGTTCAATGTTAAATTATTCTGTTTGGATTCAACTCTGAACCATGCACTTTAAAATGCTACAAACTTTGCTCTCTATTCCATACTGTGGCTTCCTTTTTGTTTCTTCCACACATATATTCATATGGAGAAATAGAAGCAGTATACAAGTCCAGACCTCCAATGTTGTGTCTGCCACAGAGCTCACCAGGCCAACTAAATGAAGGAATGGAACAACACCCTCAGTTTTTGACAAGAATGAAAACAGGCTTTGAGGGATAGAAGTACAGTAAGTTCAATAAATTGTTGTGAGAATTATGTGATTTAGAAACTTTATGCAGTGCGTGTCATTTTAAATAATGCAAGTCTATCCTTCACAGCCTTGTTTTCAATCATGTTCAATTCAGTATGGTGTCTAACCTGATTAAGATCTGTCTGGCCTGAAGCTGCATTTCATTAAAGCATTTTAAATGAAATCACCTGCACCCTTAGAGACAGTACTTGCACACAGCTAAAAGTGTATGTAAACATAAGTTGTGTTTGCATATACTTTAAAAGTTTGATTTGAGTCCGATTAAGCAGTATTGTGTCTTTTTAAAATGTCATGTTGACATTGGTCTAGTCCAGTTTCTATCAAGTCAGACTAACAGACCTGGATAATGAGATTGCAGCTTGCGTTATGTGTTTATGAAAGACTGAGATGATGCAGTTCATGGTTGAAACTTTGGAGTAGTAGATACAACCAGTTAATCATCACTGATGAATAATCATTATCTACCACACAAGAGCACAGTGTGAGTTGAAATATTGTACATTAAATAATTAATTATGCCAATTTTAATTTACTGAGTCATCATCACCATAATTAAATAATTGTAAAATAATCCAAATAATGAAATAATTGAATTCGTAATCATTGCAATCACTTTGGTCTTCTTACATCTTTGCTGGGAAAACAAGCTTGCAGGTGAATTATATCATTGCTCCACCTTGGTGAATTATTTATGTGACTGTGATTTATATCTTACAAACAACAAAACATTTCCTTCATGACGCCTTCCTGCCTGTGTCTCCATATGTCTCTCTGTGTGATTCCTAATTTAAAGGCTTAGAGTGTTGGTGCCTTTTCACATTATCTTCATGAATCTATTTCATTTATCCTATCCCACGACTCTTTTTTCTTTAAGTCTTGTTCTGCTGCTGTGTATTTTGATTAATATGTATATCTCTGCATCTCTGCATTCTAACTACCTCTTTCTCCCAGCTCTGTCTTAAGGTAATCACATAATTCAAAATTAAATTATATTTCTTTTGACAAATGAGGTGCTCTATTTTTCTGAAGGTACTTCAATTTGAGCACAGGCAGATTCATTGCTTGAAGGGAAAAAAAAAAAAAAACTACCAAAAACTTGCAAGCATAAACAAATGAAGATGATAAAATGTTGCTTTACCAAATACTGCTGAGATAAATGAAAGAAAACAAAGCAGGAAACAAATAAAGAGGAAAAATAATATATAGTATATTGACCTAGATGCCAATGTACTAGTTTTCCCCAGTAAAAGAACATCTTCTACCAAACGCTGTCGAGTCATCAATACATTGCTTCCTTGTTGATGGAAATAGCTGTACAGTTTCTCAAAGTGGCCATCAAATGAATGATTAATTCACAACTGTATGTATGACACATGCTTTGGATCAGATTTCTCCATGCATTTTTTATATTTATGAATAGTACTGCTGGGCAACCGCTCCACAGAGCTGGACACATGGGAGCCTGTTTTCCATTAAATGGGTCTTTCTTTATGAGTGATATCTTTACCTTTGAAATGGAACAGACGGAAAAATAATAAATAAGTAAAGAAATAAACCGAAACCAGTCTTTGTTTGTTTACTTCTCCAGAAGTGCTCAGAGAGTTAGAAGGAGCGCAGAGGAATAGGAAAGAAATTGTCAGGAAAATTTGTTCTCAGTGGAGACCTGCATATAAAATAGCTTTGGGTTTCTGATATCTTCGAGTTTGGTAAAAACCTCTGTCTCTGTGGGTCAAACGTGTTATTAGCGTATGCATATTCAGTAAGAGCTAACTGTTCGTGACCCTGCTATACACAGCAGCATGTGAAAAACTGCATGTCAAGTAATAGGCTACGTCTGAATGCTCATATTCATAAAATGGTAGGTGAAAAATACCTGAATGACCCACTTTCGCTGAGATTCTGAAGAATGTGTCCAATGGATGCTTTACTATCCCATGAGGAAAGGACTTATAAATGGTGTAACAGAGATGAGGCTGCCATCATAAGCCTCATAACAAAACCAGTGAATGGAGTATCTCTATTACAGAACATATTTCATCAAATGTGTCCCATACAGTCAGAATTATTGGCACTCTTGGTAAATATGAGCAAAGGAGGCTGTGAAAACAAATCTGCAGGGTTATCCTTTTGATCTTTCATTGAATAATTCCAACTAAACTTCAGTTAAATTAAAAATAATTGAAAGTGGGGGAGAAATTCCATGGACACAAATATTGGCCTCCTTTTATCCAATACTTTTTTGTAGCCTCCATCTGCCAAGAAGTGTTCTGTACATTTAGTCTACATCAGGTAAATCTCTACATTTGAAGGAAATGTATTATGGATTATACTGGATTATTTATTATGAATATACACTACTGTTCAAATGTTTGGATTTGATTTATGTATTTGTTTGTTTATTTATTGAAAGTCTGATATGCTCACCAAAAAGGCTGCATTTATTTGGTCATGCATACAGTAAAAACAGTAATATTGTGAAATACTATAAAAATTAAAATGTGATTTATTAAAGCTGAATTTTCAGCAGCCATTACTCCAGTCTTCAGTGTCAAATGATCCTTCAGACATCACTCTAATATGCTGATTTGCAGCTCAAAAAAACATTTCTTACTATCACAGTTGAAAACGGTTGCTCTGCTTGTATCTGCTGATATTTTTTTGTGTATTTTTTATTTTTCCAAACAGCATTTATTTGAAATAGAAATCTTGTAAAACAATTAAAAAAAAAACTACTGTCACTATTGATAAATTTGTTGTGTCCTTGCTGAAGAGCATTTACATTTGGCAGATATTTTCACATTTCCTTGCCAGTTTACTGCTTCCCATAATGCAATACTTTCAAAGCTTTTGAAATACAAATAACACAGGAGGAAAACAGCTGTAGTTGTAGGTCATGTGACAGTTGTTTAGTATACAATAGTTTGACTAATTTGTTGCAAAATGTCCGTGGGTTGGTAAAAGTCAGCAAGGGGAAGAGAGAAGATGTAAAGACATGAAGAGTCCCCTGAGAGTAGACTGGTTGGAAAAATAATGAACTTCCTGCTATCCAAGTATAAGTACGACTGTCTTGTGACAGGCTCACTTCCCCCTTTTTGAAGATGTGACTACTAACAACAGAACTATAAATTCGAAAGGAGCTACACAGACAAATAGATTTGTCTTATCGGTTCCCATCCAATCGAGTGCCATGTCAAATAGCTTTCTCTTGTTGCCAAGGAAAGATTGTATTTTTCCACTCGTGGGATATGAGAACACAAAGACTGAATGTAAATACTTAATCTGCTACCCAAAGTTGTATCAATGTCCTCAGCACATCTTCTGTAGATGTCTGATGCTGTTCATTTGCATAGATCTTGAGCACTAATGGTACAAAATCAATGCTTCTGGCTGGAAAATCTTCACAGGACCCACAAAACGTATCTGTAGCAGCCAACCAGTTGGCTTAGGACTCGATGGCTCTACATCACACAGATTGGAGGCTGCTAAACAACAGCACCCTGAATCACAGGCCATCAAACTCTCCCTTTCCTCAGCTTCTATTTTCGCTCCTGGCACCAGATTATGTATATTCCATCTCTGTTAGAATGAAAGCAAAATGGTTATAAAAGCGGTGGCTAAAGCAGCAATGTCTTGAAGGATCACATCTGTGTTGCTCTTGGGTGGAAAATTAGCTTCTATGATTGGACAGACTTCTTCAGTGGATTATACTTATCATAAGTTAAGTGAATTTCTTTTTTTCTGCTTTCACTTCTTGATCACTACCTACTTGAGAGCACATTTAGTTATTCTCTACTTCTTTGTGTGTGTCATCAATGTATTCATTACAGCGGCATTCTACATGCTAGACGTGCATAGGCATAGATCAGTGTAACGTAACAGTGCATATTAACACAATTGTGCTTCAGAGTGCTGTTCAATGACTGTAAGGAATGTGCATGTTTATCAAGTGTTTATTATAGTTTAGTATTTATTATATTGAGTTATATATTGCATTTTTGCCCAGTGTGAATATTTCCGACATCTTTTCAATGGAGTCATAAACATCACAACATTAAGAGAAAGCAGGGTAAAATGTGTAAACTAGTAAGATGTGTTGCTATATTCAATCTATCTATCTATCTATTTATTTTCCATCCATTCTTAAACTGCTTGTTTAATGCAGGGTTGATGGATGGTTCATTTTAGTTTAGTTTAGTTTAGTTTTCTTCTGTCTTTTTTCCTTGTCTGGAGCATAGCTTAAGTAAAAATGGGTTCAGCTTACATCACACTCCCCTATATCAAAATAATAATGAGGTAGCAAGGTCTATTGAAGTCTGTAGAGCTTATTTATTGATCAGCATTGTGGCTCTGCATGGGCATTTCTTTTTTGTTGACCCTTAACCCTTTGCTCATCAGTCCCAGCAATGGGAGGCGTCAACCGTGGCCTCTTTATCCACAAGTTGTTTGTTTGGTTGCAAGTTTCATCTTCTTAAACACAACCATTTGTCATTCAAGCTACCCCAAAAGACACAGATAACGGGCGGCAGTGCAGTTTATGTGCACCTTGTCCCTGCTTGCTCTTGAAAGAGCAGCACCTCGAGGAAGATTAATTCTCGATGCTGCCCAGTTTTCAATGCAAGGATGCTAAACGAGGTGATAAATACCATGAGTTATCATACTCTGAGGAATAGAAACATCAAATTTGATCCTGTAGTGGTGATTCACTGGTGGACGTGGATGCCTCTCAGAGGACAGTAATTGTGTGAGAGAGTATGTTCCTGCCCAACCTGCCCGTCTGAGTAGAAGTGTTTTGATGAATTCAGGAAATAAAATACATAAAGCAAACATTTAATGCTAGTGAGATGAAAACCTAAAATATATGTTTAAATTAAAACCAAACTATGCTACTATATGCTATATGTTGGGGTTCCAATGAAGCATGTTCACCACAGAGATGATCTTTAACTTTTCAGTTGGCAGATGGCATTGCTCTGAGCATGAATATCTACTGTATGTGTTCAATCTGAGCATTTTCAGTCAGCAAGGCTGCTTGAGAGGTTTTTTTAAAGTTCAGAAAAGTGAGCTTTGACAAACCTACATTGAACTACCTTGAGTGTGTGAATAATCAGTTCTGGATGAAAAATGTAAAGACAAGGTTGCTTTCATTTACTATAGAGCATGTGTGGGCGAAAAGGGTGGCGTCTCCAGTTGCGACGTGAAACAGCAATTTACAGTAAAATGTTTCAAATAATCAAAAACAATTGGAGCTTTCTAGAATCTCATTTACAGGGGCGTTGAAGGCTGATATGGCAGTATAAAAAAAATTATAAGAAGAAATAAATGTTTTATATAACAACAGGAGAGTAGTGGAAATAGCCAAATGCTTGATCCCAATATGAACTATGCGGATTAGCTGTTTTGAATGTGTACCATAATCTCACTATCAATCATAAATAATAAATAAAGGCCACATCAAAATCATACACAAACATTCAAATCTTCCTAAAGCATTTCCTTTCCTCCCACACTCTTAAGGAGTGAGGTTTTACTTCATTTTACCTCCATGTTTTCCTGGAACGGTGCCCCCTCACTAAACTGTTGGGCAAACATAGTAAGAGTGGTGTGTCAAGCAGAATAATCATGCAGTCTACTGGGACTCCTGCACTCGGTTGTTTTGTATGTTCCAAAAACTCTTTCAAGGTGAGAGAGCAATTCATCATTGTCTTATGCGATGGAGGAGATCCACCCTTCTCCGCCAATCACACAAGGGACCAAGGGCTTCGGTTTGACAGAATCAGATCTGACTTTTTCAAGTCACTTTCTGGATGTGCCAGACTGTCACTGTTTATTTTGCTCAAATTGATGATGAGCTGGAACAGTTTTTCCACAAGTATGCTCTGCCTCTCAGTTGCATGACAAATAGTCCCATGTGAGTGGCAAGAGCCTTGTTGTTGGATTGCCAGGTATCTGTAGGAGAGGCCCTCTTCTCTGTTCCTTAACTACAGCTGCGCTTCTCAGTGTGACAATTGCTGGCATTGGGATGCTTGCTGGTTCTTTCTCAAAATACTCTTGAGACAAGTTGTGTATAATTATTTTTATGTCCTTGGAGTTAAATTATGTAATAAGCTCAACCTGTCTGCAGTTTTAGTTCATGTCTAAATGCATTTATAAATGTGTCTTTGTGCAACTGTACCATTCAGAAGTGAATTGAGAATGGCTTGCAATTTCCAATCACATTCCATCATGTTAATTGGCATTGCAAACTAAATTGTTCAGGACAACAATATTCAGGAAGTAGAATTAAAAAGAATTTAAAGAATCTATACAACTGTAATTGATAGATTTCAGTAGTTGATAGACAGAACAAAATATAGAGTGATATAACAATAGATAGACTGATAGAAAGAGACGGATGGACAGGTAGATAGATAGATAGATAGATAGATAGATAGATAGATAGATAGATAGATAGATAGTAATAGATAGATAGATAGATAGATAGATCGATAGATAGATAGATTCCTCTGACTGTCATCCCTATTCAAATTACAATTGAGCTTCCCGTGTGTTGTGGCCAGTTCGAATCAAATTCACACTCATTAATTGAAAGGGAGGCAATTCTTCATTTCTAAATTTTCACTGTTATCCAAGTTTAGAAAGCTTGGTTCTACTGAGTAAGAAATAAATAAATAAAGCTGATCCCATAGACTGTGTTTCTAGATCCCAGAGCTGAGAAGCAAAATAGATTAAAAAAACACTGACGAATGGGACAGAATGAAGCTGTGAATGAACTCCCAATGGATGTGATGCACTGGTGCCTGGTAGTGGAAGAAATGTTTCTTTTAACAACAAATAAAAAAATAAGAAACAAGGAAACTGTGAGATATTCGGTGACAGGTCGCAAAAAGCTTCCTGTTTTGCTTGGCAAAGGGGACCCGGGAGCTCTACGTCCAAACGGTGAGCCTGCAGTCTCAGATGAGAGGGCACCACTCTCGGGCCCTTTCCACACTGTTGCCTGCAAAAACTGAGAAAATGTTCTGGGTGGTGCTGTGAAATCCATTGTCCATCACCACATCCTCCTACCACAGGCCTCAGGCTGCTCTGAGACACCTGACAATACTGAGCATTGTCACAGAGGTGAGGTCATGGGGACCAAAGTGACCTTCAGTGAGGATTCCACACAGGCATTCCAACTGCTTGATATTTTTTAAGGAAAGTGTTTCTTAGAAAAAAGAGTTATAATTATTTTTCATTCGCCTTATCAGCAGGATGTTTACACAAATGCCCCATTAAGGCCGACTGTTGCTCTGAGCTTTGTTATGCTCTTACTGTACGAGCTTCTCTAATGCCATCAGAGGATTCAGTCTAACGTTTAGAGAATAGATTAAGTCATGCAACAAAACTGACTAACACAGTCCCATCCTCTTAAATTTATCATGTCTGAATCACCACATATTCCCTTCTTACGCAGATAATGGGATGTGATGAAATGTTTCCCTTTTACTCTGGCTGCATTCATTATGAATGCACTCATACATACATAAGTATGCACAAAAGTTTATGCCTCTTTCTCAGAAATCCATGTTGTTTGTAATGGAATTAAAATCACAATATAAATGTAAAATGTAGCTTTGTGCTTAGACTATGTGTAAAAAAAGATTTGCAAATCTGCCATCCCAAAAGTGTTTAATTTAATCGGATCAGAAAGGGAGATGCTGTGGAAAGCATTATTGCCATGGCAGTAGAGAGTCACAAGGTGAAATCCAAAACATTAAAGTATATACTTTAGATTCAATACAGAAGGAAGTAAGGACGATTTAAATGAATGAATGTACAATAGAATGAATGAACACACATTTAAACCAATTAACACACTTGAAATAAGACACATTTGAAGGAATAAGCAAACTAATCGAATTTTAAATGAACCAAAGTATATTGTGACGAGAGGGGCGGGGCTGAGAGCCATGGGAACGGAGCGAGGCCGGTGGAGTAAATGATAATGCATGACACCTGCGCCACTCACCGGTCTCGAGTCCCACGGAGGAGCTCCAGAAGGATAAAAGGAGGAGTGACGACAGTGTTGGACGAGAGAGGACAACGCCTGGATTTTATTTTGTGTTTTGGTTTTGTCTGTGTGCGACAGTCATCCGGACGGGGCTGTCGCGCTATTGGGTTTTTATTATTAAAGTTTTGTTCAAATGTTAAAAAAAAAAAAAAAAAAAATTTGTTCCGGTTCCCAGACACATTGCCGCTCGGCCCTCTCCCTCACTAGCTGGGTAAACTCTTCCGTGATGCCAGGCGGCACTGGACAGCCCTTGGTAGACGGCCCGACACTCCTCCGCCGCCCAGTGCACGGCGACGGCTCCTCCGGGTTCCCTGCTCCTCCCCATCATGGAGAATGGCAGCAGGCTCTGACCTCAGGCGAACGGTACCGACTCCTCCACTCCCTCACGGATGGCAGCCATCCCTCCACAGCCAAGGCGGCCGGCAGCATGTTAATTTACTCCACCTGTCTCACTCCGTTCACACGGCTCTCGGCCCCGCCCCTCTCGTCACACACATGTTTGAACAAACTTGCCAAACATTTGACATGACAAGCATTTGAAATAACAGACATTTGATGGAACAAAATAATGCACATTTGAAATAATTAGAGAGTAAATGCACATTTGAATGAATTAATAAACACACATGTAAACAAAAAAATTCACACCTGAAATAACACATTTGAACAAACAAGCAAACAAACACACATTAGAAAAATGCATGCATTAGACGAAAAAACAAATGCACATTTGAGCGAACACACATATGAATGAACAAACTAATGCATATCTGAACAAATGCATATTTGAATGAACAAACCAATGCACATTTGAACAAACACACATATGAATGAAAGACTGAATGAATGAATGAATGAATGCATGAACGAACAAATGAATGAATGAATGAATGGAAGAATGAATTAACGAATGAATGAATGAATGAATGAATGAATGAATGAACAAACGAACGGATGAACGAATGAACGAATGAATGAAGTGGAGATTTAAACAAACAAACGCACATATGAACGGACAAACGAACACATATTTGAACAAACGCACATTTGAATGAACAAACAAATGCACATATGAATTAACACACAAATGCACATATGAATTAACAAACAAACGCATATTTGAACAAACACACATCTGAATGAACAAACAAATGCACATATGCATGAATGAATGAATGAATGAAGTGGAGATTTGAACAAACAAATGCACATATGAACGAACAAACGGACAAATATTTGAACATACACACATTTGAGCAAACAAGCAAATGCACATATGAATGAACAAACAAATGCATATTTGAGTGAACAAACAAATGCACATTTGAACAAACTCACATATGAATAAATGAATGAAGAGGAGATTTAAACAAACAAACACACATGAATGAACAAACGAACACATATTTGAACAAACACATTTGAATGAACAAACAAATGCACATATGCATGAATGAATGAACAAAGTGGAGATTTGAACAAACAAACGCACATATGAACAAACAAACGAACACATATTTGAACAAACGCACATTTGAATGAACAAACAAATGCACATATGAACGAACAAACGTACGCACATTTGAACAAACAAACAAACGCACATATGCATGAATGAATGATTGAATTAATTAATTAATTAATGAATGAGGTGGAGATTTGAACAAACAAACACACATATGAACGAACAAACAAACGCATATTTGAACAAACACACATTTGAATGAACAAACAAACACATATTTGAACAAATGCACATTTGAACAAACAAAGATTTGCATGTACAAATGCATGTCTGTTTCTGAAACTTTTAAATTGTTGAGCTATACTTTGGATTTCCAATGCCTTAAATCGCCCAGCCGGGCTGGAAGGTGAAGGATGGGCCATTCAGTTTTTCTCCTCCATTCTTATCTCGGTGCCGTGGAAAGCAGAGAGCAGGCAGCAAGTGTGAGCGAGGGGCCGGGATCGCGTAAGCTCTCCCCTGCAGCTGCACACCCAGCGTGCTGCACCCTCTTTGGCTTCAGATGCAATTGAATAATTTAAGGCAATTAACGCTGGCAGGGGTTAGGGCCTGCGGCGTCCATCTTTTTCTGAATCTGCTGCTGTGTGGGTCACAGGGGAATCTTTGTTGCCTCTGCTCTTGCAGCTGGCAGTGAGTGAGAGAACACTGACTATATCGCGTCACACTGGCAAGAAGCCCACAGTCCACAGCGTCAGCCCCGCTGCCTGCAGGTCTCCAATTTTGTGGGTGTTGTGTTTAGCCATTTTAGCTAATATATTTATCCGGCTGCTTTAAATGTCCTTATTTTACCTCTCAGCCGTGACAACTGTTTTAAAAACTGAAAAGGGCCACTTGGGGTCAACAGTGCTGTAGTGGAAATTATTCCTAAAGCATCACGATCATCCATCTTGCTTTTTCTAATTTTCTTCATTAAAGTGTATCTTTTGAGCCAGAGTCAGGGAGGCATAAAGTCCATCATGTCTTTAGTGCTAAGTTCCATCTGTTGACACATCATCTGTTTTCATTCCATAGGTGGTAGACTGCTGTTTCTTGGGGGTATTGACAGTGTCATTTCTCTGGATGCCTCATGTTGGGATCAAATGAGGATGAGTTTCAACTTGGGAAGGAAAGAAAACAAAAGAGCGTCAAATGAATCAACGTTTGAGGCACAGACCGACAGACTGACGGATATTTAACGACCCCCATTTTACATCTGGTCCCCCTCTCAAGTTCACTTGGGTCTAGAATGATGGCAGCCCAGAAAGGTCAAACCTTACCAGATTGTAAAACAACACTAATCATCCTGGCCAGCCCATTTCCCACACTGACATCCCCTAATTTGTTACCAGCCATCCAGCCGATTCAAAGCGCTGCCAGCCACAAGCAGTGTTTGGCTTCTCTTTTCTGCTAAATAAGAATTAGCGAGGGTGTTGAAGGGAGTTGTGAAGGAGGGCTGAAAGCGTTTCATCAACACTGTTGTCTCTGCTGCAAAGGAGAAGGGCACACTTTATGTAAAATTTATATGGGCTGTCTTGTAAACGTCCTTTGGATGTGACACGTTAGCTCGCCACTTGATACCAATCTGTAGTGTCCTGCTGTCTAAAACAGGGCTCTCCTGTCTGTTTTTGAGTACGGTTGAGACGTGGCCACTTCTTAACTCCCACTTCCTTTCAGAAACAACAGCCCCAGCCCATGTTTACTGGAATTTCATCTTCTTTGCGAGACAGCTGGCTTTGACTACATTTCGTTGTGAATAATTGCATTATGACATTGATAAATATGAACAGGATATTAAACGTACTGCACGAGGCCTGGACACAGAACAGGAAAACAGACAAGGTGTGTTTACCGTGCATTGATACTAGAAGGGCTGCTTTCCCAGACACAGATTAAACCTAATAGAATGCTAAATGGGACATTTGATGGAGAATCCACATTGACAATATCATTTTCTCCAGGACAAAGTTTAATCTGTCCATATTACAAGCAGAAAAAAATATCTATTGACCATGACAGAGGTAGCAAAACCAACAGCAGAATGCCGTTAGGATATGATACTATACTAAATAATGACATAGTGCTTTTGTCATGATGAAAATATTCCTTTTTACTACCAGTCGTGACTCAATTTAATTTTCTCAATGGTATCGGCAGTGACCCATCCTCCAATTCAATTTCCTCAAATAGTAAGTAGCCTTCTGTCCAGGCCTAGCTAACAAGATCCATATGTGATAAAACACTGTTGAGAAGACAGTTGAGATTATTATAGAAAATCTGTCTATTTAACAAGGCATTCATGAAAAAGAGAAAAATTTAAGATAATTAGACTTTGATTAAGACCAGGCAGAGGCAGGAATATAGATAATGGGGCTTCGTGAATGAGTGTACATGAGTGTCCTCACTGAAGCGTCTCCAAGAATGTGGTACTCACAATCAAATGAGCTTCTTTCGGGAAGACCTCTAGGCAATGTCCAGTTTTCCTATTCAAATCAATCAGACATGCTCTTTCTTCAACCCAGATGGCTGGAATCATCATTGTGTATAGATGCTGTCTGCAGACTTTCAACACAACAAGGCCATGATTCATTCATAGTCTTGTGTGTTGACAGGTGTCAGGGGCTGGCGTCTGGTGTTCTCCCTCTCACCACCAGAGGTCGCCATCTCCCATTCCTCCCGGACTCTTTCTCCGTCACCTTGACACCACACACCTGGGCACCCACTCACACACACACACAGCTGTCGCCCATCCGGGACTCCATCACCTGCACTCCACACACCTGTGGACACACTCACTCTCACACAGCTGTGGCCCGTCACGAGGACTATTTAGGCGCCTTCCCCACGCCACTCGGGGCGGATGATTAAGGGTTGGTTGAGTTGTGTTACGAGTGTTTCAAGTGTCTGTTCCGGGACTGATGCAAGCCAGTGGTTGGCCGTATTGCATCAGTGCCCATTTGTGTGTTTCTAGCCTGTTTCAGAGTCTCAGCTCTGTTTATGTTTATGTTTTTTCCTTTGTTTTCCCTGGCAGTAATAAAACCTGCATTTGGACCCAAAACCCTTTGTTCCACGGTGTGCTTTCCTGACCGCGCCGTGACAGAATCATCCACCAGACATGGGTCCAGCAGGAAGATTCCTCAATGTCCACCAGGGAGACCGGTGCATTGAGGATTACACCAGGGACTTCGTTGGAGCAGCTCGCCGGTCGGTTACGGAGAAGACCTGTCTCATGGTCTTTTTCTGGGGAGGCCTAGCAGAGCCCTTCAAATCCCTTATGCCATACTGGCACCCCGAGGAGGCGCTGGAGGACTACATCAACCTGGCTCTGCAGTCGAGCGGCTCAGCCGTCAGGATGGAGTTGGCTGCAGAGCCTGCTCAAAGTTCTCCCGAGGCGGCCATCCCAGGGTCATCACGGACCCCGTCTGCTGCACCCAGTACCTCCCGCCCGTTCCTGGTGCATCGCGGGCTGGTACGCGGCGTGCGGGAACCTCCGCTGATGTCGGTGTGCGATCGGCGAGGGCCTGCTCGCAGAGTTCCCGAGTCATTCGGTGTCTCGCTCGTAGTTCCCCCAATCGCGGGCCCGCGCACGAGGTTCCCCGCGCACGATGTCCAGAGGTGGGTCCGCGCACGATGTCTCCCGATGCGACAGTGCCCGCGCACAGATGTTCCCCCGCCACGTGATTTCCCCGGGCGGCGGTGCCCGCCGCACGAGTGTCCCCCGAAGGCGGCGGGCCGCTCACTATGTCCCCGAGTGCGGCGGTTCCCGCAGCGCGATTGTTCCCTGCGCACTATGTCTCCGAGGCGACAGTTCCCGCGCACGATGTCCCGCGCACGGTCCCGGAGGGCGGCGGTGCCCAGCGCACGAGTTCCCGGAGGCGCGGCTCTCGCGCACGATTTCCCCCGGAGTCGGCGGTGCCCGCGCACGATGTCCCGGAGCCGGCGGTGCCCGCTCACGATGTCCCCGAAGCAGCGGTGCCCGCTCACGATGTCCCCGAAGCGGCGGTGCCCGCTCACGATGTCCCCGAAGCGGCGGTGCCCGCTCACGATGTTCCCGATCAAGCGTGCCGCGTCGTAGTTCCCCCAAACGGTCGGTGCCCTCGCACCGATGCCCGCGCCCGATGTCCCGGAGGCGGCGGTGCCCGCGCACGATGTCCCAGAGGCGGCGGTGCCCGACCATGCCGCCTCAGTGTGCACGCGCTGGCAGATGTCCCTCACTATTTCCCGAGGCGGCTGTGCCCGCGCACGATGTCTCCGAGGCGGCGGTGCCCGCGCACGATGTCCTCGGGGCGGCGGTGCCCGCTCACGATGTCCCGGAGCCGGCGGTGCCCGCGCACGATGTCCCGGAGGCGGCGGTGCCCGCTCACGATGTCCCCGAGGCGGCGGTGTCCGCTCACGGTGTTCCCGAGGCGGCGGTGTCCGCTCACGGTGTTCCCGAGGCGGCGGTGTCCGCTCACGGTGTTCCCGAGGCGGCGGTGTCCGCTCACGGTGTTCCCGAGGCGGCGGTGTCCGCTCACGGTGTTCCCGAGGCGGCGGTGTCCGCTCACGATGTTCACGATGTTCCCGAGCTGGCGGTGTCCGCTCACGATGTTCCCGAGCTGGCGGTGTCCGCTCGCGATGTTCCCGAGCTGGCGGTGTCCGCTCGCGATGTTCCCGAGCTGGCGGTGTCCGCTCATGATGTTCCCGAAGCGGCGGTGCCCGCTTACAAGGCTCCACACACACCGCTGTGTTGGCCGCTGGTTCTGCCCTGGGTCCCCAGCCCGCCGGCTCTGCCCGAGTCCCCAGGTCCCCCGCTACCACACGGCCCTGGGCCCCCCATCCCTCCCATACTCCATCCCCGCTGGGCCGTTCCCCTGGGGGGGCGCTCTGGAACGTCTGGAAACCGTTCCCTAGGGGAGGGGTCCTGTCAGGGTCTGGCATCTGGTGTTCTCCCTCTCACCACCAGAGATCGCCATCTCCCATCCTCCCGGACTCTTTCTCCCTCACCTTGACACCACACACCTGGGCACCCACTCACACACACTCACAGCTGTCGCCCATCCGGGACTCCGTCACCTGCACTCCACACACCTGTGCACACTCTCACTCTCACACAGCTGTGGCCCGTCACGAGGACTATTTAGGCGCCTTCCCCACGCCACTTGGGGTCGGATGATTATTGTTTGGTTGAGTTGTGTCACGAGTGTTTCTAGTGTCTGTTCCGGGACTGATGCAAGCTAGAGGTGGCCGTATTGCATCAGTGCCTATTTGCGTGTTCTAGCCTGTTTCAGAGTCTTAGCTCTGTTTGTGTTTTCTGTCTTTTACCTTTGTTTACCCCTGTGGCTGAATAAACCTGCATTTGGACCCAAACCCATTGTTTACACGGTGTGCTTTCCTGACCGCGCCATGACCACAGGACGTTACATCAGCACAGTTGGATTACAAAGAGTCAGATGTTTCTGATGTACTTTTCTAGAATAATATCAGCACTTGTGGAAAGCATTCATATATACATGTCTGATGTTCACACTCTTCAGTCTGAATTGTTCACATATGTCAAAATGTAACTATTATTTACTTAACTAAATTAACTAAAACTATGTATTCATTTTTAACTGTTTCATTTACATGCAATTACATGTATTTTAAATGAAATGAAATGTTTCCTTGTACCTAATTTGTAATACGCTTTGGATAAAAGCTTCTGTAAATGACTAAATGTAAATGTATGTATCATATTTTTTAAGCTAATGACCTAATATCCTATGGTCAGTTATCTCACACTGACTAAGTGAATGTGAAATATATACTGAGTGTACACATACAGGTACATTTAAAAAGGGCCTAATTTAATACTTAAAAAAAAAGGCGACATAGTGATGCCCTTTTTTACCATAGTATACAAGTCTCTGGTGTTCCCCAGACGTGTCTGTGAGAGTTTCCGCTCAAAATCACCCCACAATCATTTATTATATCATGTTGAAATGCTATTTTGAGTGGAAGTTTGACACACGCTGTTTTTCGTGCTGTTTCTTTAAATTCAAACGAGCTGGCGGCTGTCCCCGCCCCTTTTCCCGAAAGAGCTGGCCAGTACGTTCGGACCTGCTAAACTCTGTTTTGTTCTAATTATCAGTTACCAGCGGAAATCATGCGGTTTAACCAGATTTTAAACTTCTATATCCGTTTCTGAGAGCCACATCCGAAGCACAGGTATATAAACGTCTGTCACAGCATTTTACGCAACTAGTATCTCTTTCACACACAATACTAAACATCGGTTATGTTCCGTGACGGTTAAACCGCTGGGAAATAAATTATGCTTGTTTATTTTAATCGGTGTGGCAGCAGTACTAGACTAAATACATCATCAAGTCTCCTCGTGAGCTGGGACTCTACGTGTTCTGGCTTGTGTGGCCAGCCAAGACAGAACATTACCATGATTTGCTCAACCTTTCACCATGGCATTAGAACTGGTACACCATTGTGGCTTGTGAAATCAAAATGACGGTGCCATGGGTGTAAACGTGCAGATTAAGGGGCGGTAATACTAGAATGAGATCCCTTTGCCACGTCACCAGGGGAGCTGCAAGTTTGCATGCGCATGTGCTTACAGTGCAGAGCACCAAGCGACAAATACATACACTGACAATACTCGATTCTTTGGTAACACTTTGCATAATGGTCCCGGTTGTTACAGTAACTATGCAGAAGTACTAGACTGCATTAAACAAACTTAACTAATCCTATTAACTAATAGAGGACAAGATTAACTAACGCAGTATAGCAATTTAGGAAAAGTATTTCCTTATATATTTGTAATCTAAAACAAGATATTTCTCCTGAAACTCTTCTTGCAAACTATGACCGGTTAATAAAGAATAACCAATTAATTACTAACAACAGTAACTTCTTAAAAGTGAACAATTGGGTTCTTTGTGGAAACTAATTTATGAATATGAAATCCCCCAAATAAGTCGGCTAGAGCTTGAAATTTTGATTACTACTCTTACCAACGGATGGATGTTCTCTGTTTATTTCAAACTTAAACATAGAATAATAATAAAAATAAATCTTTTTTTTTTGTGATTGAATTAGTTCACAATTATGAGCTGTAGTTTGTGTCAGTTCAGTATGTCTCCGATTCCAAAGTCACAGTAGGATGGGGAGGACTTTTCTTGAATATAAATAATGATGTTCTCTTGACAAAAACAATTCACATCCTTAATCATGGCATCGACTGCATTTATATTGTGTTCAGCACAAAACCGCATATTCCAGATTACAGTGTCTGCTAAAATATCACTAGTGCCTCACACAAATGTATGTGTCAGATATAAAATATGTTAAATAACGTATTAAATTACTTAGTAATTACTGAGGGGTTAAGGTGTTTTTCACTTTAAAATAATGGTCCAGATCACTAGTAGTTCCTACAGGCTGACAAGGTAACGCTTGAGTAATTAGTGAGAGGCTAATGTGTTTTTCACTTTAAAGCTAAAGTGCTACTAAGGAACTACTAGTGATCTGGACCATTATTTTAAAGTGAAAAACACCTTAACCACTCAGTAATTACTCACAAGTAAATTAATAAGTTATTTAACATTTTATATCGGACACATACGTACATCATACATTTGTCTGAAGCACTAGTGATATTTTACCATTAGGTTTTTTGCAGTGGGCTACATATTGAACTGACACAAAACAGTGCTCATAATTGTGAACTAATTCAATCATGAGCTTTTCAGCATCACTTCTTAATTATTAAAATTGTTAAGTGAATTTTCATTTTTATTATTATCTATGTTTAAGTTTGAAATAAACGAGAACATCCACCCTCTGTAAAGTAGTACACGCTTAAAAATAAAGGTGCTTCACGATGCCATAGAATAACTTTTTTGTCTAAATGGTTCTATAAAGAACATTTAACATCTGAAGAATCTTTTTTTTTTGTTTCACAAAAGGTTCTTTGTGGCGTAAGAAGGTTCTTCAGATTATAAAAAGTAAGAAAGAGATGGTTCTTTAAGAACCTTTGACTGAATGGTTCTTTGTGGAACCAAAAATGGTTCTCCTATGGCATCGCTTGAAGAACCTTTTGAAGCACCTCTATCATAATTGAGTGTAGTCACATTTAAAATGCACCAATTTATTTGGGGATTCGATTCATAAATAAGTTTCCACAAAGAACCCAATTGTTCAATTTTAAGATGTTACTGTTGTGATTAGCAATTAACTGGTTATTCTTTATTAACTGGTCATAGTTTGCAAGTAGTTCTTATTTTTTTTTTGTAATTATCAAATATCTAATAAGTAAATACCTTTGTCCTAAATTTGCTACTACTTACTGCTTATTTAATCTTGCTTCTCTATTAGTTAATAGTATTGAGTTAAGTGTTAATGTAGTACTACCTTTTACTTCCTGCATAGTTACTTGTTAACAACGGACCTTTATTATAAAGTGTTACAGATTCCTTTTTTGTCTCCTACTAGACAGGGCACGCAGTCACATCGAGCTAACAGAGCCTCACATGATTTTTCACCTCTCGCGATCATCTGCCTGTTGAAATCACCGTAGGATGAAGGGCATTTGAACAGCAGGATTAACGCCAGTATGTGTTGCATAGCAGCCTGTGCTCCTTAATTATAAATTCGCAGAATTAAAAGAAGAGAGCCCCTGAATGATTCTGACTAAAGCTGACCGTGATCAGCCCAAGGCTTTCCCTTTGTCCGCCTCTCGTATACTCGTTTTGAGCATAAACCAATGCAAATGTTGTGTGTAGTGTGTTTTGACAAGAGTTTAATAGAGACCTCTAAAAGTTGCCACCCCTGAAGTTACACTTAAGGGTATTAAACAAAAAGGAAATTCTGTCCTTTTACCCTCCCCCTCTTGTCATCCAAGCTTTATAATTGAGTATTATTTTTTTATTATATCGATGTGTTGAAAATGTCTCAGTGTTGTTGTTTTTTCTTCTTTTCCACTCTCAGCCCATGTATGAATGTAATATGTACAAATATTAAATTGAATCAAATTATCATGAGGTATATATCTGGCCCAGACAAATATGTTTGTTTAAGTACATCTGTCATATTTGTATATCCATACCAAAATATAAAAAAAGTCTATATACATTTATATATACAACTCATATCAAAAAAACATGTAATACAGATTTTGATATATATATATATATATATAGATACTACAGCATAATATATCTTAATTTGACATACTGTATATGGTTGTTTCATATAATATCATAATGTTACCATACCAAATTGACCATATCAATTTTATAAACATACTGTATGTATATATTCAAATTTTACTATGATGATTATATGTTATAGACTTATTTCTATCATGACAACACTCAAAAGTTTTAAGCATGGTAATGGATATGACAATGTTAATGTATTTGGTCTTGATGGAACAGATCTGCTACGCTTCTGCTGTTGGTTATTGCTGTAGTTGTAAATTATTTCTGCTGCTGCAAGCAAGTACAGGAACATGCTACTTCCAATGCATATGGCGATACGGTGCTGTGATATTTACACTATTTATTATTTTATTTTATTTAGACAGGCTGCTGCTGCCCTAACAGCAGAAACATAACCTGCTTTATCTATACAGGTTGAGCTGAGGAATGTGGAGGGTTTCAGCTAACTCTGAAGCATGCTACAAAAGTTTTCCAGTGCATGCCTACCAGCTATGTAAATGTAACAAAATGCAATTTGGTCTGCATACAGCAACATAGAACCAAATCAGCTTGATTGCCAAGTATTGTAACGCTGTGCGATCATCCTTTGATTAATGACCAATTAGCCTGCTGCCTAGGCTCTAAGTATATTGAATACTTATAGCATGAAAGAAACATATCTTCATTTACCCACAAAATTATGTGAAATTATATTCGCCGTGCAGGTAGCATGTATGAATTTATCTCTTAGTCTAGGATCACTTACATAATTATGCGTATGCTACCTGTCGGTATATATGCATACAGAATTTAATGGGTCCAATGTTGTCCTGGACCCAAAAATTCAAAATATCTTGTATTCCTTGGGAAAAGAAAAGTCATACCGGTTGAAGCAACATGAGGTGATAACTACCTGACAGAATATTATTTTGTGTGAGCTTTCCTTTAATGATGAAGGGATTGTATTCCATGTCACATATGTAATACCCATAACCTCTCTGTCCGCATCTTTGCTGTACAAATTTAATTTTTTTAATAAAATCGAAGGAAGCACCAAGTGAGGATGACATCAAGCTTCTCCAATCTGGGGTGTCAGGTTCTCTTCCTTCCCCAAATAACGCTCCAATTTTACAGCTGTCTAGTGATAGCCACGGGGGGTCCAGCCTTGTTGACGTCTGCGTAGTATCGCTGAGTGTTTGGACTGTTTTATGTCTTAAAGACCCTTTTAGCCTTTTGACATTTGCATAAAAATTACAGTTCTGGTCAGAGATGTTAATTGTATAGGGGTTGTAAATTGCCAAATGGCTCTTCGCCGTCAAAATTTTAGTGAACCACCTGCAGGAGAAAAGAAGTAATGGCACTTAAAAATCAATGAGATTATGAGGATTTGCAGAGGTGTCTGTGTATCATGTTGGCATGCAATGAAAGCAAAAGACAACCACGCTGTCTGTTATGTTTTCATCTTTGCAAAGTAAATCTTTGTCTGTTCAGCTATAATGTAATCTCACTTGAAGGGCTTTACAAATACTGAACTAACTCAAGTTAATTTAGCACATTTAGCACTGGGAGGTTTGAGAAACAAGCATGTAAAAACTACTGCAAGAACGAGGCAGTTTGGCAAGAGTTGAACAACTGTTGGCAGACCACCAGGGGAGTGGTGGATGTGCAACTCTGTGCTCGTTTTCAGTCAATAAGTCTTGAAAATGAGGTGGTCCCATTTGAATAAGTGGGTTGTTTCTGACCTAGCAACAAATGTGGTATGTCACAGGAAGCAAAAGCCAGTCCAGATGCTTAGGGTCACAAATCAGACAACTTTCCTCTTAATTACCCTCTAAATGGAGAGAACCTGAACAATTATGTTCAAGAGGACTATCCATCACTGTTGTACCAATTGTTATGAGAATTATGGTGGTATAACAACCAAAAGCTTTAACATTTTGACTGTGTAGCAGATGGAATTATTTTATGTTAATTAATATAATATTATGACTGGAGGTAAGTAATGAAGCCATGTTAGGCAAAGACTTTGACAATCTTCTTTAAACAATATAGAACATTCCCAACTGGTTCTAAAGTGACTGGGTGAATGTGTTAAAATCAGTGAATCAGTAAGAGGCTGGAGTACAAGTAGCAAAGCTTATTTATTGCTGTACTAGAAATACACAACAGAATCATTCCACAATAAGGACACAAACCATGTGAGACCGACAATATATCTATATATATATTTATATATATAATCTTATTATATATATATATATAAATCACTGGTA